>JANHZT010005015.1:16382-34675 GCA_032468215.1 Stegonotus admiraltiensis
TGAAGGCTATTGCTTAATGCATTGTAAGCCGCCCTGAGTCTCCGGAGAAGGGCGGCATATAAATCAAACTAATAAATAATAAATGAATAAATGTCACCCCTAGTCCTCCCCCCCCGCATTAATCTAGACAATTCCTGCAACCATTCTTCATATGTTTTAGCCTCCAGTCTTCTAATCATCTTTGTTACTCTTCTCTGCACTTTTTTCTAGTCTCGACATCTTTTTTATATTGTGGTAACCAAAACTGAATACAATATTCCAAGTGTGGTCTTACCAAGGCATTATAAAGTGGTACTAACATTTCACATGCTCTTAATTCTATCCCTCTGTTAATGTAGCCTAGGACTGCATTGGCTTTTTTGGCAGCTACAGCACGCTGCTGGCTCATGTTTAACTGATTGCCACAATGACTCCAAGATCCTTCTCGACCTTACTACTACTGAGACAGGTATCACCTATTCTCGTGATGGCAAACCCATGGCACGCATGCCACAGGTGGCATGTGTAGCCATATCAGTGGGCAAGGCAGCTCAGCTTGTGCGCCAGCCAGCTGATTTTTGGGCCTTCTGGGCCCACCAGAAGTAGGGAAACAGGCTGTTTCCTGCCTCCAGAGGGCCTGGCAGGAGTGGGGAAGGCCTGTTTTTCTTTCTCATCTGGCTCCAGATCCTCTCTATGCATCTGGGGAGACTCCTAGAGAGGCTCTGGAGGCTGGGGACAGCAAAAACAATCACTTCCTGTCCCACTGGGAGTTGGGAAATGGGCCATTTCAGGTCTCCGGAGGGCCTCCGAAGGAATGGGGAAGGCTGTTTTTGCCCTCCCCAGATGCATAGAGAGGATCTGGAGCAGGTGAGAAAGAAAAACGGGCCTACCTGGCCACTGCGTGTCAGGATCAGGGGGGAGGGGGGCTGCACATGCATGCGCAGGATGGGGCGCATAGAATTATGGGTGTGGGCATGCACACGCACGAACCTCCCCTGCCCGCCCCCCTCCTGGCACACGATGACAAAAAGGTTAGCCATCAATGACCTATTCTATACCTGTGCATTTGGTTTTTCTTCCTAGATGTAGAATTTTACTTTTGAATTTCATTTTGTTAGATAAAGCCCAGTCTTTAAGTTTGTCAAGATCATTCTATATCTTAAGCCTATCTTCTAGAGTGTTGGCTATTCTTGTCAGCTTGGTGTCGTCTGCAAATTTGATGAGTTCCCTTTCTATCCCCTTGTCTGAATCATTGATGAGAATATTGAAGAGTACTAAAATAGAGCCTTGTAGTACCCCACTGCATACTTCCTTCCATATAGATGCAATTCCATTAAGAACTACATATTGAGTGGTGTTGGTCAGCCAATTACAAATCCATCTGGTGATAATGCTGTCTAACCCACTTAGACAGATAGAAAACCCCAATTTTTATATCTTAAAGTAAAAAAAATACCCTCTTACTTGTAAAAAAGTAAATGAAAAAGCAGAAATACAAAAGAAAGAAATACAAAATACAAATCAATCAAATTCTGATTGATAAAAGAGTTCTGGGGAAGTGCATAAACTGAAAAACCAATTTACACAGGAACTGGATTGACTGTAAAAAGACATTTGATTCAATATCACATAGTTGGATCATCAAATATTTGGAAATGAGAGCTCTCAGTAAAACCATTAGAATATTTATAGAAAAAATAATATACCAGTAGAAGACAGAATGGTGGTTGGAAATGAAAAATATGGGCTTGTCAACATTAGGAGAGGCATCTTTTAGTGTGACACATTATCACCCTTATTATTTGTCATTTTCATGATCCCACTTTCAGTGATTTTGAAGAAAACATATTCTGGCTACCAAAGAGCAAAAAATTCTAATACAACCTCACATTTGTTTTTTATGGCTGATCTGACACTTTATGGAAAATCAGAAATTGAAATCCATTCATTAAAAACACTTAATTTTTTTAGCACAAATATAACAATGGAATTTGGCATATACAAATAAGCTATAGTAGCAATAAAGTGGGATAAAATCATGAACAGTAATGAAATTGAAATACCAAATGACTAGATCATAGGGTGCCATCAGGATAAGGTCTACAAGTATCTGGACATTTTACAGTTGGATAACATCAAGCATGGACTAATTAAAAATGTGAATAATGAAGAATATATCCAAAGAGTAAGCAAATTACTAGAATTGAAAATTGAACAGTGGAAATACCATCAAAGCCATCAATATCTGGCCCATACTTGTGATAAGACATACTGCTAGAATTATTAATTGGACACAAGCTGAATTGAACATTCTGGACCAAAAAACAAGAAAAATAATGACTATTCACTATTCATTATAACATCACCATGGGGATACTGATAGATTACACCTGCCCTGAAGAAATGAAGGTTTACTTCAGGTCAAACAAATTGTTGAAAAAGAAAAACATGCATTGGCTGATTATGTATAGGACAACCAAAACAAGCATTAATGCAATTTAAAAAATGGAACTTATTGAATGTACAGGAAACTAAAAGTAAATATTGAAATAACGCAATAAAAACATGAACAGAATGATGGCAAGGAAAAATATTATATGGTCAATTTCTACAAAAGATCAAGGAAAAATTAGTTAAAGATAAAACCTGTCAATGGCTTAAAACTGGAACATTAAAACATTGAAAAGAAAGAAACTGGAGGCTTGATTTTTCCTGCTCAAGAACAAGATATTCAAACTAATGCAATCAAAGCAGAAATGAAAAATTATTAAATGATTCAAAGTGCAGATTGTGCAAAGAAGCAGAAGAAAAATTATATTCAGCTTGTATGAGAAGACAGCACAAACTGACGATAAAGAACAACGTAACACAGTTGCCAAAATGATTCACTGGAACATCTGTAAAAATTACCTGTACTAGTAATGAAAAATTGGTGGAAACATATAGTTGAAAAAATATTAAAAATGAATAGATTAATAGGTGGGATTTTTCAATTCAGACTGATCAAGTCTTATTCATAATGCATCAGATATAACTGTGGTTGAAAAAAATAAAGTATGGAGAATTAATGTGGATGCCACCTTTTGTATTGGGCCTTCAGACCTGCCAAATTTACTACTTTGGTAAATTGGGAAGGGGGATTGTGTGGAGCATGGGTGATATAGAGTCATAACAACATTCCTTTCTCAGCAGTTCAAGGACATCTTGTCCTGCACCTGGGAGGTTGGAAATGGGAGGCATCTCCAGTTGGGATGGTGCTTTGATTGGACCATGTGATGGACTTGTAGATGTTGGGCAGGGACTTGAACTTTCCTTTGTGTGGGGAAACCCTGGAAGCTTTCAGATTCGGGTTTCCCCAGATGTGCCAATATGACATCTCTAATACAATGTAGCTTTGAGGAAATCCAAGCCTCAGAGTTTTCTTTCATTGGGGGTGTTACTTGGAACCATGACAGTGGAAATACCAGGAGATAATAGAAAAGAAGACAAAGCATTGGAGAACATCACAAAGTATCAAGATCTGAAAATCAAAATTGAAAGATTATGGCATAAACTACTTGTGGTAGTCCCAGTGCTTATCAGTGCCCTGGTGCCATACCAACAAATCTTGGATAGCACTTAGAAAACGTGCATATTGACAGTTTCCATCTGTCAATTGTAAAAGGCCACACTGCTTGGATCTGCATATATACTACATTGATACATTACAACATCCTAGATTCTTGGAAAGAATTTGATGCATCTGAAGGCCGACACCAGCTACAGAACTGGATCAGCAGCAGAAGAGAGCATCCCATCTTCATTGGCTTATGCTGCCTAAATCTGTCTGGAGGGTTGAGGAGCCTTTCAGAACAGATTTGAAAAGAATTTGAGGGAGGAAAGAAAAGCTCCATCACCTGAGCAGAAACATTCAGTATATTCATTCCATCTTTTATATACCTATTCATGAGTCTTAATCTGGCAAATAGGTAATACGATTGCAATCTAAATCTCAATTATCTGAAAATGATGCTAACATTTTAACTTTATTGGCAATTTAAAATGTGTGGGTGATAATATAAAACATAAAAGTTTACTCCAAAATATTTTTATATATTTGCATACTATATTAATGTTTTGTGAAGTCAGCCAAAAACTAAAAAGAAAAACCTCCTGTTTTTTAGCAACAGCTACAGCTGATTAACAGGGAATTTCATTTACACCCAATCACACTGTACAAATTTAGGGTTGTTTTTTCCCCCTTTTGGAAAAGAGATTATTGGCTACATACATTGCTGTTTGTTTGCTTTCATTATCCTTTCAAAATACATAAATGTGTACGCTTTACAAAATTAATTCTTTGATATTGTCATTATAATCATATATATTTTAATGAATCTACCCATTTAAAGGTTTTTAATAGATTCGGCCAGCACTCAGTCAAAAAGAAGAAAAGCTAGTATATGACCAAAAAGCAGAAAAACCCAGACCACTGTATCTGTACAGCTGAATAACCTTCAGCCAGAAGGTTCTCCAAATCAACAAAACATCCCCTCAAACTTCTCTCTTTGCATGTCTTTTTCACAGCATCCAAATCAGCAGCTTATCTTTGTGGGCGAATTAGTCCTTCCTCTGCCAGGCAGGAGAGCGACTAGTCTCTGAATCCCGCCTGTGTGTTATCTGTATACGCATTCCATTTGAATCCAATTTCCTTGCATTACCTCTGCTCAGGTCAGGGATGAATGGCTGTCAAATTCCCCCAGGAATAAAAAGAAAACCTTTTCTTCCTGAGGCAGCAAGTTTCAATTCACAGAGCACATGGCTAATCTACATATGTGAAGGTCACGGCACTTCAGTCAAGGAGGTTAAGAATGGAACAGCTCACATAAGGGGCTGTCTTAAATATCTTGGCAAGGCGCCCAACAACGAAGATTGTTGAAAAGCAATAGATAGCTTCTGGCAGCACTAAGGGTAAAAATATTTTGATCATGTGATGCCAAGCAAGCAAACCAACATGTTCCAAGTGAGAAACTTTTGCAGTCACTAATCGTGCCATATTTTGAATTCTCCACCAAACAGCCCTTCCCCCAGCCCTTTCTCACGCTGTGTAACCGAGCCCAGAGACACGTGGAGACACTGAAATCTTAGGGGAAGTTTTTTATTTTCTAAGTTAAACAAAAACAGCAATAAAACCAGGAATATAAATAACAGTATTATAAACATCATAACAAATATCGCCTACCAAAACAAAGGGATCATAATTTCTGCCAGAAAATCAAATACTTAACTTCATTTATTAGAAGAACTGCAAAATAAAATCAATTCTGTCCAGTATAATAATTTTTCATTGGATGAACTCTGCTACAGTTCTCAGTTCTAATGCCAGACACATTTTATATTCATACAAATGACAATTTCACATACTAATTAATTTGTATAACTTGCTGCATCAGTAAATATGAATAGTCACACTAAAGGTTTCTGCTCTAGACCTGGGCTGAAAAATATCTCTATCCTTGGTTGTCCAGGTGCTTATAAACTTGGCCCTGGTATGTAGGAATTTTAAAAAAAATTTACACTGCTCCATCTCCATTGCTCTGCTTCAAGTTTTTTTTGAATAAATTCAGAATGAAAATGGCAAATGGTTAGTTGACTGAATTTGCCTTGTTGGCTTCCCAATTTTTACTTCAATAAATAGATATGAAAGTGACTGCAACTGTCTGCCCCGCCCCTTTTTACAAGGTTATTTTAAGATTCTCTAGAAAAGATATTGTCGTATTCAGTATAAAGACAAATACATTTATTATGAAATCTTTTAACTTTTGTATGAAAAAATAAAACTAAATGTTTTAACATGCAAAAATGTAGCAGTTTTACTTGTGCAAGCAACCTATGGAAGAACTTTAAGAGGGAAAATCTGTTCAGAGCAATCAGGAAAATTATGATAGTATAATCTACTTTGCATTTTTTAATAAGACAAACATAAAGATGTTTGAAAAAGATGACCTCTGGCAGCACCGAGTTAAAATGTTTTCTTTTTCTCTTTTTTTTGTTAGTATGTATGAACAGAGTTGTTTTGAAAGACAAGCATCTTAAATTATTTGTCAATACTGAGATGCTGACACATTCATAGGTTTCTATGAATGTCAGAATTTAATAATATATTAATTTCTTTTATAAGCTATTATTTATTTTATTTTATTTATTTTATTTGGATTTATATGCCGCCCTTCTCCGGAGACTCAGGGCGGCTTACAATGTGTTAAGCAATTACATGATGCAATTATTATTATCATGTACAATTAAAACTATTATTTGAGCATCTCATCACAATTGTACTGAAATCAAACAAAATGTACTGAGTAAAAAAGCAGAAAACAAAACATGGGAAAAGTAGGAAATGATGAGATAGTTAAAAATCCTTAGTTGTTCTGTATTTACCTACTATAAATTGGAAAAGAAAAGCTAAGCTAAATAAGTTCTACTAGTGGATTCAATTATTTTTCCCACAATGTATTTATCTGATCTATAAAATCCTGAAAAGCCAGCTTCAATATTTCTATAATCAGCAGGTAAATGATGTAATGGTAAACTGGTTTAATAACAATTGAGATATAGAAATATATAAAATACACACAGACACACACAAACATTGATCTGTGTTTTAATAGGAAGAGATATAGAACTAATAAAGCAGAAGTGCTGGACTTTTAAAACGAAGAAATGGGAGGACTATGTTCTTAAAATAAATAAAACTAGAAGAAGAATAAAGATACTAAAAGTTGCTTTTTATTTCTTTTTTATGAGTAAAATGCTCGTTAGTTTCTCAAAGCTTAGATATTTATCACCATTACAAAAAGTATTGGTTATAAACGATTCTCTATTTCCTTACTAATGACAATGCTGAATAGAATTGAAACTGATATACAAACTGTTAAAATATAAAGAGCATATCAGTTTATCAAAAAGTGTGATTACCTGTTGCTTATAAACTTTTCTGACTCTGTGTAAATGAAACTGACAAATTTGTATTCCAAACTGAAATTCAATTGAGTCCATTTCAAATACACTGAATTAAGTTGTTTAGAAAAATAAAAATCTTCAAACCCAATAAATGTGAAATCACTGGAAAACCCCAATCCTCTTATTGTTCTTTTTAATTGTTATTGACAATTAAGAAAAAAAATCAGTTGTTTGTTTGACAATTTACGGACAATTTTGGCCAAAATAGCATTCTATCCCAGTCTCTATTTATAAGAGTATCAGGGGTACATATATCATAATCTTCTAAGGTCACCATCTTTACTAACATAATATAAGATAGAATCTGGAATAATTCTGTGAAATGCATTCAGTATGTCAGCGAGATCTTGTTTTACATTAGTTTGCAATTGCTAACATCCTCAGCAGAGGTGACCCTTCAAGTGTAATATGAAAAAGCATAACATACCTTTGTTATTTCATATTTGAAATTATTCAGATATATAAAAATAAAAAACCTAGCTACAGTTTATTTAGTTGGCCTATCAAATGAGCAATCAGGAAATCGTAACAAACTAGTAAAGACAAAAAATCTGCACTTAGAGGATGTCCCAGTCAATTACCTTAATAGAAAAAATTTGGGGGGAAAAAGAATGCAACTGATGATGCAGGCTCTGATCCCTGAAAACACGTGGGTAACAGATTTTTTTAGTCTTTAAAATGCCAAAGTCTCTCTATTAAGTTTTACATTTGAAGAGAATTTTACTGATTTTGAAGACTATTGAAACAGCCTGTATTAAGCTCCAAATTATGACTTGAGATGTTAATGCAGTGTCATGCTTTATGATGCTCTGCATGATACAACTCATGGAATATGCCATCCTAAGCTCTTTTATACCTGGCAAATGAATGCTTCAGAAAAGTAGAAACTTTAGCACATTCATGCTTTTTTTTTTTTGAACCAAGCATGTGTGTAATCCCAAAGGAACGGCTTGTGACAGCACTTCTAACTTAAAATCTTAATAAGGGAAGCAGAGCTTTGGATCAGGCTAGAATGTGCAAACAGCCTTTAACTATTAAAACGAAAGGAGAAATCAATTCCATGATTACCTTTCATGAGTTCATAAAAACATTACCCTTTTTCCCTTACATCTCTGTTAATAAATGACACAGATCATCAAGACTGAAAGTAAGCATTTGTTCATGAGAAAAACCAGTATATTAAGAATCATAGGACAGGAGACGGCAAATTTCAAAGCTGTATGGAAATGTGATACCCTACTGGAGCCTTAGCAAGCTTGAGGGCAATTATATGAATGAGAATACACATAACATTGCTTCATAACTTGCAGTATGTGAACATTTCGGGTCAATCAGACTAGACTTAATATGCTGACTAAGCATAATTAATCAAAGAGTGAAAAAATATGATGATGCTCATCTTATATGCTGCCTTTTCCCCAAACACACAAATATATGCTTTTTCATTTCCAGCAATTATGGAAGATACAGCAGTTTGAATAGTGATTTGGATTTATTTTCTTATAAGGTAATAGATTTATTTATCAGCATTCACTGAATTGAAAGAAATGCCTTTGCTTGAACTTCCTTTCTAAATCTGATCTTATATTTGCATACTGGAATAATAAAAAGTTTGCATTTGAAACAAGGGGAAATAGATATGCATGCTGCTCCAACATCATGCTTATATGCACTAAATATTAGAGCAAATATTCATTTTAAAGTTACAAGTTAAGATTCTACTCATGTCAAATCATGATGAGCAGCAAACTGAAAATATCCTACTATTTTGTACAACAATGCCAGGGGAGAGGCCTACCCTTTTAATGAAGAATTTATACATATTATGGGCAGTTTGATCTATTGATTGTTCTACTACAACTACATTTATATTTTATGTGTTAGGAAAACATAAGCTTGCTTCTTAGAGAGTACATGGTGGAAAAGTCTATAAAACTGACTATTTAGCTCAATAGTTACCTCAAGCAAAGTTGAATGTAAATTTCAATTGAGAACTCAATATTCTAGCATCCTTAATATTTCAGAAATCAATAATATGCACCGATGTCCTCACTATTAATAGTGATAATTGTAACAAAGAAACTATTAATTATATTGCTCCATTACCACAGAATTCATAATTGAGAATTTTGATCAGAAACTAGTACTGAACATATAATATAAAAGGCATTGTTTTCTCATATTAGTACTAATAATATATAGCTATAGAGCTGATATTCATCAGTGTCCAGATTGTGATCCTGCAGTTTCACATTACACTCAAAACAATGAATTACAGCTAATTCGAAAAAAAGAGAGAGAAGGGAGACTCGTTTATGGATAACATAGTCCTATAACAGGGCTGTGGGTTTTTTTTTAAAAAAAACAATCAACTACCTGATGTTTTTCTAATTAACTATTATCTAGTGAAGTAGAGAGTTGAAAAAGAAAAAGATAAGTAACAACCATTATGCTTTATATAATCTATTAATCTATAACATATGTAATAACCTAACCTATGACATCTGAAATGTGAATTATTTCTTAAAGTAACTTCTTAATCTTTAGCCTGTATAATCACAAAACTAGTAAATAATCAAATTAAATCTGAGACTCTTTTGTACTTCTGTCCTAATTGTACTACTTTTGATCTTATTTGTAACTAAGGATGCTGCAAAGATGGAGCTTGAATAGTTTCTCTAGGCTTCATGAGATTTTCATTTTATTGTTATATTTGGTAATCTTTTTACATTTGGGAAGGGCTATGACTAAAATAATTTAAATTGTTTTCTTAAACAAATGAAATGGGAGTATTTTGCTCAGAACAGAATTCAACTCCTACATATTGAAAACAAAGATACCTATAAGCAATAATGCCATCAAGCATCCAGATAGTGCTCTGATTTCTATTTTCTTTATTTTACAGAGAATATTAAAATGGTTACTGTATATCTGGACTGAGCATTACATTGTGCACATGTGTACAGGTATATATGTACATTTATTTGTACATGTATGGGCATTTATAAATAGATACATTTCACATATATGTTCTGGTAACCATTTTATTCCACACATTTCAAATGTACAGGTTTTTTGCCCACAGGAATACAGGTTAAGTATATAGCTATAATTTTAAGAATCTGATTCGAAGAAAAATATCTTTAAAAAATAAAAATATACTTTGATAACTTTTTGCTTTTTAAAATAGAAATGCCATTTTGAAGTCTATTACTAAATGATTTCAATTGTAATAGAAAAGTAACAAAAACATTACTAATGAATGATATTCATTATGAACATTAGAACCTAATGTGTTAAAGAAACTTGTCAGACTACATTTTATAAATTGCATCCACAATATGACGGTGGTGAACAAGTATTTGCTCCCACAAGCAGGATATGCACCAGTTAAGTGTAAAATCTATTTCCAAGGGTCATGATAAGGTCATTATGATTCTGATCTCTTTTTTAGCTAAAATTGAAAACTCACAATTTTCCCATGAAGATATCATATGAAAAAGCCAGTTTATCTTTTCAACATATTAAAATTACATGCTAGAATAATCCCTTGTTTACAGCACAGAAAATATAACAAATATTTTAAATTGAACTGGAATTATATATACACACATTTTGCTAATGTTTTTATTAATCTTAGAAAATTAGAAGAAAAAAAGACTCTTTGAATTTTTACTTCCTCATAAAGGAGGGGAAAAAGAAGATAGTAAAATATTAAAGCAATAGCATGTAGACAATAAGACAAATATGTTTTCAGTCTACCCAAGATTCTTTTATTATTATTATTATTCTGATTAGCCCATCACTCACTACTGCAGTCGGTTTTATTCCAGAACACATCATTTAAATTTTATTTTAAAGCTGAGCCATTTGGTATCTCCAAATAGTATATATGAAAATCTATTTTTCGTATTCCTGTCCCTTAAAACAGATTCAAAGATTTAGCATTCATAATAACATGGTCTTAATAAGGAAAAAGTCCCTAGTAATACTAAAATATCATTCTTTTTAAAAAGTGTTTATTTTATTGCAAATTAAAACATACGTTTCCATTTTATCTTTTAAATCAAAGAATGAAATGAAGCACAGTGATTTCTGTTTCTAGTCAATAAAGTACAAATACAAAACAGTTTTAAAATATATATATATAATTTTCTGAATGTTAATATAATTTAGAAGCAAATAAAACCCACAGACATTAAGCAATATTAATAAAAGTTATCTAATAGCTACATATCTAAGGGCGTGAGCGATACATAGTAACCAATGTATGAATAAAATTAACATCACCCAAAAACGTATATCTAATGCTAAGGTAATATGAAATTCTATAAAAGATCAATACTCAGCAAGAATTCAGTCACAAATACAGATCTAATAAATGCGGCACAGCACAGAAAAAAAAATCACAAGTAATTGGCTACAATTCTGTTTGTTATCAGTCCCAATGATTTAAAACTTAAAATATTTATTCATGCTATCAGAAGGAAGGAAATTTTCCAAAACCATTAACAAAAAAACAAGCTAAACAAAAATGCAAAAGAAAATGAAGAAGGGAATTAATCCCCCTTTCTAAAAAAAACTGTTTATCATTGCTAATGTTTAATATAATAGCTAGTGGTGTGCTAAATCCCACTTAACCTCAGCTATCTATCGATGACTGACAATTATTTCAGCTTCTTCTAAGAACATGTAACCTTGCATCTGTGAGCAAAAGTGCTCAGTTATTATTTGTGGCAAGAATTTTTGTGACTGTACTGCTCAGCAATTCTATTTACATCAGCAATGCTAAATGCCCAATGGAGAAAGGGGAGCCAATCAGATGGCAGATTAGATGTCAACTCAGAGGCAGCTGTCTGGAGACTATTACAGCCAGTTTACCTCCACAATTCAAATTCCAAACCTCGCAAAGGAGATCAAGTCACTCTTTAGGCTCAGACAGCAGAATAAGAAACATCAAGGGCGCGGAGTTATTTCCTACCGTTTTTAAGGTGCTAAATAGGAAACTTAAACAAGCATTGTTCAATCACCATCTGATACCTGTTAATTTGGCAACCTTCAAGATACATGTAATCAGAAAAGATGTATTAGTCGCTAGAAACCCTAACTGTTGATCTCGTACAGCACTCGGGCCTTTTATAGTTAAGAAAAAGGACTCTTTTCACAACGGGTTTTTAATTATTTTCCTCTGTATGCTTTCAAACGGAGTGTATACAGATTGGAAAGGCAGGAGAAACATGCAAAAAGAAAAGGTCATCAGAAGAACAATGTGAGCCTCGAAAATTATCAGTGGTAGGGCACATATACAAGCTACTTAACCTGTTTCTGCTGGTTTTCGGAATACAACTGCATCCAAGCAAAGCAATGTGTTAATAACTTTAAAGGTCTTTTTCTGAAATAATCAGGACAGGATAAGAAAGACAGCATGTTAACTGGCACAGCCAATAAAATGACACTGGTCCCTCCCTTTCCCACTCCAAAGTGGTTCTCCTCCGGGCCTTGTGTGTTCAGATTTCTAATAAGTCTAGAGTAGGAGCACTGGGTGGGGTAGAGTGGGTCTCTTGTATTGTTCAGCCGTCTCATAAAAATGGTCTTATTTTTTCGAAGAAAAAGTCATTCCCCCTGTGATGCCTCTCTAACCTAATCAGAGTCAGACATTGTGCATTATCCAATCCTGTTAGGGAGGCAGCAAGCAGTGGAGATGGAGTAGTAGGGGAAAAGTAAAGCAGAAAGTAAAGGTTGCATCGGACACATTAACACACGAAGTTAAAACCACACAACGGTTTGCTCTTTGAGGTTCTTATGGTTACCTGGTTCCTGCTGAGGGTCTGTCCAGTGCTTCCAGGGCTCATAGCAGGGTGATTTCTTTGTTGTGCAGCTGCCCAGGCTGGGTTTGCAGCTCCATACTGGGAGCCCATGTCCTTGCCCATGACTGCCTGCTGACTTCCTGGGGCGGCGGCGGCGGCGGCTCCCTGAGCCGGCTGCTGCGATGGGGCACCGCTGGGGCTGCTATAATCAGGGTAGCCCGTGCCATAGCTCCTCATCATGGGGCTGGGGGAAGTCAGCAGCTGGTTCAAGGTTGGGGTGGCTCCAGACGGGTGTTGGTTTTGCCCGGAGAATCTTTGGAAACCCGCAGCCCCAGATGCCTTTCCCAAGCTCCCGGCGCCGCCAGGGCCCAGCATCATGCCCTGCTGGTGCTGCCTGGGGGAACTCAGCACCCCGAAAGCAGAGGACGAGCCCCCATAGCCGCCGCCGCCGCCTCCTCCTCCTCCTCCTGCAGCCGCCGCTGCTGCCGCCGCCGCCGCCGCCACGGCTCCTGGTCCTGTGTTAGTGCCGCCGCCAGGCCGGCCGTAAGCGCTCGAGTAGTGGTTGTACTGGCTGTTGGCGTAGCCTTCGTGCGAGTTGGGCAGGGGGTCCATGATGTTGGGGGCCGCCGCGGGGTGCATTAGCCCCATCCCGGGGCTTTGTTGTCCGCCATGTTGATCAAAGCAAGGCCCGGCCCGGCTCGCTGAGGAGGCGCCTCCGCCGCCGCTGCTGCTGCTGCTGCCAGCGTTGCCGTAATAGCTATTAAACTCCGAGACACCCACCGCTGAGGGGCCGGGGCCGCCGCCGCCGCCGCCTCCTCCAGTGCCGCCGCCGCCGCCGCCGCCCGCTCCCTGAGGTGGTGGCGGTGGTGGTAGCGGTGGAGGCGGCGGCGGCTGCTGCTGCTGCTGCTGCTGCCCGCCCAAAGGTCCCAAACTAGGGTGGTCGTAGCGACTGTTGAGGTGCTGCTCGCCCATTTTGTCCGGCGGCGGCGTCGCCTCTTCCTCGTCCCCGCCTTGATTCAGCAGGGGCTGAGGCTGCGGCTGGCTCTGGGGCTCGGCCTGTCCCCCCAAGCCACGGTCTTTTCCTCCATGTTGCTGCTGCTGCTGCTGCTGCTGCTGCTGTTCCATGTCTGCGCTGCTGGGCTGAGCAGCGCCGCCGCCGTTGTTGTTGCTGCTGCTGCTGCTGCCGCCGCCGCCGCCGCCGTTGTTGTTATTCTGCATCGGATGGTGCTGAGGCGGCGGCTGTGGCTGGAATTGATTTAGCTGTTGGTGTTGAACTGCATGGTGGTGGTGGTGGTGGTGGTGGTGAACGTGGGGGTGCTGGGCACGGAGGTGAGCTGGGTGCTGGTGCTGGGCACGGGGGTGGTGTGAAGGTGCGGCGGCAGGAGGATCGCCTCCAACGCTTTGCAACTTATGATTGGGAAGCAGCCCTGTCTCCACAGGAAAAGAAGAGGAAGATAAGCCCGACGCGCTTCCAAGGTCTTTCAGAACCAGTTCCGAGGAAGAGCTGCGGCCGCTGCTGGTAGCATTGTTAGGAGCTGCGGCGGCGGCGGCAGCGGCAGAAGTTGCATTACTGGCCATGTTCACTTCATTATCTTGGTGGAGAAGATGGTGATCAACATTATTCAACCTGGTGCTGCTCGTCCCATCTACGACCCCCAGGAGGGAGCCAGATCCAGCAGCTCCGACGGTGCCAGCCACGGGAACCCCAGAGTTAAGATCCTGGCTTAAGTTACCCGTCAAACTCTGGGTTTTGACCTTGCTCTTGCTCGCACTCATCGGAGCCGCTGCTACTTGCGCGGCCATGATCGAGGAGACTCAATTATCTCCCTCCCCCTTTCCTTCCACCACCACCACCACCCCCCCTAGAAAAACGGGCAAAATAAATAAGGGTGTGGAATTGACAGGAGAAAGAAAACGCAAAACTGGCCCTAAAGGATAGGGAAACAGATTTATTTGATGAAAAAGCCAGTATGATTATTGCAGGCGCGCGTGCGCGCGCGCTTTCACACGCAAACAGCACGGGCTTTTTTTTTTTTTTTTTTGGAAAAATGACAGAAAAGTCCCCTCCCAAAGTCCTTGATGGAGATTAGAAATTGAAGAATGCCTTACGGTCCATGCCTGTTCCTGCTGTGTGATTTCATAGTGAAAGTTGTTGTTTTGTTTTTGTTTTTTAGTCTAAATGAAAGTTTTTTTCTTTTCCTCCCTAGCCCGGATATGGGTAAACACACGTCTGGCTGAGCCTATCAGGCCCAGCATGGCTGGGGAGAGAGGGAGAGGGAGGGAGAGGCGAGGAGAACGAGTTCTAACAATTATTATCCACTTCTCTCTGATTACCCTGGTATACGTGGAAAACGCGGACTGGATTTGTCTTCCGTCTCCTGCTGCAGCTCTTATGGCAAAGAGGATCGTCTGGAAAAGAGAGAGGGGCAATTCCCAGCTTCTTTTCTGCAGCCTCCAACCAAGACCAGGAGAGCTGACACAGAGCATTGTAAAACCAGGGACGGAGGCTGCCTCTCCCTGTTTTCTCTTATTCATAGACATGTGAAAAGAAAGGGGGAAATGCCTTCAAATAATAAAAAAGAGCCTCTTGGAATAAGGGGTTGGGTTTTCTAAAATATACCACCTTGCTATTGCTTCTGGGGCAAGCAAGGTTATTTAGAGGAGTAAGAAAGAAGAAGAAAGAAAAGAAAAAAAGAAGGAAAAGAAAGAATGAAAGAAAGAGGAAGGAAGAAAGGGACTCTATGTTGTGAATAAAAAAAAGAATCAATTAGTTTTGCCATTAAAACTATCTATGGGGGTATTTATTGACTTACTTTATTTAATTTAATGCCACCCAACTTTCAAAAGTTTTTAGCAACTACCACACAACCAAACAGCCATAAATTATTCCACATCTATCACCATTTATCACACAAGGTGCACAAAACTGAGTAAAAAATTAGGCACATGAATAAATTCTCAAACTCACAGAACACCAGGCTCTATAGACAGGTACAGTCCAAGCACCATATGTGATAAGACATGCATGTAAGTCTACTCAGCTCAAGATAAGCCGTTAATATATGCATAAAGGGATCTTCATTCAAAGGACTGATCCAACCTACTTTTGCATAATGGGTTTCTTTGCTGGATTAGAGAGAAATATCTGGGTCAGTAAGACAAATGTCTGCATTTGCTATTATATGGAAAGATAAAAACATGATATAAAGATGTCTTCTTTACTTTCTACATTTAAAATCAGAATTTGTTCAAATGCTATCACATTCTTCAGGGCTGATTATATTATTATTATATATTAGTGTACAACTTTTGCAGAGTAAATTTATTTCATGGCTCCTGCATTTGTTTATTCAGTAAAATTTTCAGTATAGCACATGTAACTTCCAATTAATAAATTCATAATTGTTTCTAAGGCTGCTACTCTATCTCCATTTACCTGGGAATGAGCTACAATAAGTGGACAGGGACTTATTTCTAAGTATGGAACTGTTCTGCTGACTACAATCCTCATACAATAATTTTTAGAATATATCATTCTAAAGTCATTAGACTTACTTTTGAGGAATGTATTGTGCAATATTTCTCTAACAAGTATTAGGTTAACCTGCCAAGTGTGTGGGGGTTCCATTTGGGCAGCGGCCAGCGCACCAGTCAACCGCATCTTTTTTGGGTGGCCTTATCCTTTGGCATGAATGGAAATGGTATACTGTAAAAGCAGTAACTGGTGAGTTGCACAATGTATAAAGCAAAGCTATCAAGTATCATTGGTATTGACCTGCTTAAAATGAACTTTAATCCATTAATTAATTGATAGATTGATTTAAAAGCAGCTCAGGCAGCTGCTCAACTAAAATTGGCTGACATCCCTTGAAAATATGTTAATCTAGATCTTTCACCCTTTCAAGTACAAAAGGATGCTAGAATGGCCACTTAAATTATCAACATGGTCTAATTATTCTAAATTGGATGCAAAGATTGCTGCTTCTGCAGATGATGCTATGTTTCCAGATACAAATAGTTGCATACGAAGTGTGTATTTATAATACTTTTACTTTGTTACATGCTACCCATAGCAGTTTGTTTAACACATTGGTAACATATAAATATTTATTTTATCGCAAAACAATTTCTTTTTTCAATTCCCAATATTAGTTTGTTCTGTCAATAACACTGTTGCCAAGAAATAATACATTGTATATCTTTTTGCTGATTATATCATTTTCAGCAGCATGTGTGACCAGCAGTCTGTGGCAGCAACATTTCTGAAATTGCTACTGTGTCCAGCTGTCTGAAAATCCTAATAATCATTTGCATTAATGATGCTCTTAATACAATTATTATATACAGGGCTGTTTTCAACATGTTCTATTAATTTGTATGCACAGCAAGGATTTCCTGAAGAGACTAAAATATTTCCAGCACTATCGTTATGTCCCTTAACAATGGAATTACATTTGGTGTATGTAAAACTCCTTTGATGATCGAAAGAATGATTACTTCTCATTTTGTTAAATTATTAGGTATAGAAATGACTTGCATTTATATAATAGCATATTGCCACTATTAGCATTAACAAATTAAGGGCTATTTTAATGTAATTAATATGCACTATACAGCAATATCTACTAAGACTTCATTTCTAATCCACCAATTAAACCAATGAAAGGTACAATGTTATCTCAAAAATAAACAGCAAATCTTGGTTTTAAGTTTACAGTTTAAAATATATAGTTATCTATTAACTTAAAAACATGAAAACATTACATTGGAAGGGACCCTTTAGACAGGGAAATTCAACTTTTTCAGTGAGGAAATCCATGTTAATTTCTGGGTTTTACCAGAAATTTTTTCTGAGGTGTTTTATTGTTGAATTGCTGTTATTAGGTAGATTTTTTTCCCCTGACATTCAGTTGGAATTGCCTGTCTATAACTTAATATTTTCCCCGTATTGTGCTCTCTGGAGTAAGTGAGAACAGATCTTGACCTTTTTTCTACATGACATCCTTTCAAATATGTGAAGAGTGCTGTAATATTCTCCCTTGGTCATTTTATCTCTAGGTAAAACAAACCCATCTCCTTTAATCTCTCCTCATAGGACTTAGTTTCTATTAATTTTCACTGCTCTTCAAACTTGTTCCAATTGCTCTAGATCTTTTTTATGAAGTGTGGTGCTTAGAAACGGACACAGTACCTGAGCCAGAGTGTGACCAAAGCAAAATGAAGTGGAATTATTACTTCCTGTGATTTGAAAATTGTATTTCCATTGATGCAGCCTAAGACAGAATTTGCTTTCTTTGTAGCCAAATCCGACTACTAGCTGATCTTCAGGTTCCAGTTAACAACTGTTACAAGTTCTTTTGTCCAAGGATTATTATTAACCTGGGTATCCCTATCATGTGCATTTGATTCCCCCCCCCACCCCCAAGTGAAGAGCCTTGGTAGTACAGTGGACTAAAACACTGTTATTAACATCTGCTGCTTGCAATTACTGCAAGTTCAAATCTC
>JANHZT010005018.1:45461-55856 GCA_032468215.1 Stegonotus admiraltiensis
CTTCCTTCCTTCCTTCCTTCCTTCCTTCCTTCCTTCCTTCCTTCCTTCCTTCCTTCCTTCCTTCCTTCCTTTTTCATCCAGCCTTGAGATCAAAACAGTGATCAAGCAAGAACCTGATTCTGTTATAATCCTAAACCTGTTCAATAATTTAGCCATACCTCACTGACTTTAAGTTTTGATTTGCACTGGCCCCAAATAAAACCCAAGTCTCTCTTGTGACAGGTGAAAATTATATAATGATTCACCAATGTTTCAGCTGTAAAACTAATTAGATGAATGGCAGATGCCCAACAGATTCCTTCAACACTAATAAGCAAGAAAGAGAGTTGCTCACTTATAGGATGAAGCATTCAAGATCCAGGATCTAACACATGGGGATTCCCACTATGGGATGGATATTTAACATTTTGTGGAGACCAAGGTTTCCATCCATATGTCTGTATCTATTCCTTGCCTCCAAATATTAGAAAATTTTACCTTTGGTTTTCAGCAAGCAGAGGACATTCTGAAGTAGGGAACACAAAAGGTGGCTTAGGGGCATCTAATCCTGGCTTAGGAGACAATTAAGATTCTTATTCATTATATTTCGGGATTGGACTTTAAAGTGGTCTTATTTATCTTGTTTCTAGATTGGACTTCCATGTTTCCCACCAACTTTTGTTTCCAACTCAACATTCTGAGAGTATCCAAAGAAGAGAAGATGGCTTTTTAGCTGTTGTTAATTTAACGCTGCTGAACAGTCTTTTAAACCAGTTCAGCAGTTAGAACGTTCCATGTTTCCTTTCAACAGATGGCCCTTTCCATTATTTGCCAGAATAGCAGCATGACCAAATTGTTAAAAGTGAAACACCACCCAGTCTCATATTTTATCCCATATTTTCATTTTTTGAAAAGGAAGTTTTTCTTTCTTTCTTTCTTTCCATCCACCAACCAACCAACCAGTAAAACGGTATATTTCAGCTTTCTTGAAAAAGCTGAAATCCAAGTCATTAGCCTCCCAGATTAATTCCAAGCACAAATTGGTGCAAAATATAGAAATATACTTTAATTTATAAACGAAACTTTTAAACTATACTATGGTTAAACACATTAAGTAATCTTTGTTATTAGAAGTAATACTGTATGATTAGAGGTATATTTAACAGAAATTTAAATCTGTTTTAAAAACAGAATCCCTTGAAGCATTTGTACTATAATTTATTTATTTAATTGCTTTGGGGGTTTATGCTGTTTGATTCCAACAAGCACTAAGCGGCTTTCAGAGCCAACACCATAGGATTAAAAATAAAAGCAAACCATGTAACATTGGCAGTCACAACCAGAAGTGCCATCTTGATTAGAACAATATTTACAGTATTTGTCCTCATATGCTCTATTAAACAGCTATGTTTTTACAACTATTTAAAAGCAAGCTAAGGAGGAAATGGTCCTAAAATCCAGAGCAGATTGTTCCACAAGAGGGGGCCAGCCCTGTGAAGACTTAATATGGTCTCTGTAGATCAGCAGCTCCCAACCTTTTGGGCACCAAGGGTGGGTTCAAGGTAGGGAGGTTTTTCGGTGGCCTCATGGGGTGTGTGGCTGCCTGCATTCCGCGGATGGGGCTTTGCTTGTTTGCGTGGCCCGGTTTCTAGCATGCTGTGGCCTGGTACCAGTCCATGGACCAGGGCTTGGGGACTCCTGCTCTAGATGACATTCCTCTGCTAAAAGGACCCTTAGTAAGCTCTTTACCCCTCATATTGTTGGATGGGCAGTTTCAATCTGGAAAACATGATCTTAAAGATAAATGAGCTGCAGTGGCGCAGCGCAGTACTGCACTACTAGTAGAGGCTGCTTCTGCTGATCACCAGCTGCCAGCAGTTTGGCAGATCGAATCTCACCAGGCTCAAGGTTGACTCAGCCTTCCATCCTTCCGAGGTGGGTAAAATGAGGACCCAGATTGTTGGGGGCAATAAGCTGACTCTGTAAACTGCTGAGAGAGGGCTGTAAAGCACTGTGAAGCGGTATATAAGTCTAAGTGCTATTGCTATCTGGATCTTGAACCTTTTAAAGGTGACAACCAGCATCTTGCATTGTATCTAGAAATTAATTGGCAGCCAGTGCAGCTCCCATGGCAATAGTGTCACTTGAGTGAAAACTGGGGCATCAATAATTACTGCATACTGAACTGAACCAGCTATGCAATGCAAGAGGTCCTCAGGAGCGAATTGCAATAATTCAGATACAAAGTGACAATGGCATGCACGGGGCTGCGCAGAAAGCTTTCTCTTCCACAAAAGTCCACAACAATTGTCATACAAGATTCAATGGGATAAAAGCCCTCCTGCCTACAGCCCCCATCTGCTGCTCAAGAAGGAGCCATGAATCGAGGAAGACTCCTAAATTTCAAGTCAGATCTGGTTCA
Organism: Stegonotus admiraltiensis; assembly: GCA_032468215.1. NCBI lineage: Eukaryota > Metazoa > Chordata > Lepidosauria > Squamata > Colubridae > Stegonotus > Stegonotus admiraltiensis. The sequence goes on from JANHZT010005018.1 coordinate 47,863, forward strand.
GGGAAGCACAAACTTCTGTCATCTGTTTATATTCTTCTCCTTGCTGGAAACTCTTTGACTGAAAGCTTTTTGAAAATTGATGGCTAATCTAATTGAGTCTGATGTACAGGTTAGATAGCAAGTTCTAAAATAAGACGCCCCAAAATCCTGCCCCTTGAATTTAGAGTCATTCCTTTTTATTATTATTATTCCTGAAAGTTTATTAAAAACAATATGGGGAATACTATATTTAGGCAAAAGGAAGAATTTAAGGTGGTCCTTCCCAACACAAATTGAGGGGGAGGGAATCTTCCATTAATTTGAAATTACCTTCCCATTTTAAAGGTAAATTATTAGAAGACAAGCGTCTCTTATTTTCGGGTAAACAAAATACCTCAGAAATCAAGGATGTTCCAAGGATTCATATTGTCCTCCTGAAATTGTCCTCCTGAAATCGTAACATACAGAGTAAATGTATACATGCATGTATAAATGAAATACAGAGTAAATGTATACATGCAAAATAGAACTTCTATAGATTATGGGTTGTTCATTCCCTGAATGTTAATACTTTTTTTTTTATTTTAGGGCAGGTAAAAAAAAAATACTTTTGTACCCTGCTTGATATTCCAGTCTCCCTGAGTTCCTCAGGCTATTTTCCTACATGGATTTCAGGACCACTGAGGACTTCCATTAATTTGTGGCTTTTTTACAATTAACATGGCTTTTCTATTCATACTTCAGAGAGACTTGAGGCATTTTAGGAATAGACAAATACAGGATGACATGAACTTTGATAATCAAGAGTATAATTCTGGTTTTTTTTTCCCCTTATAAAGATTGTTCACTGTGGAACTGCATACTATAGAGAGAATAATTACACAAGAGTTTGCCCACACATAGACAAATTAGTTATAGATTTGTGTGCAATATTTGGTAATGTAAAAACTTGGATAAGGCAACCCAAGATATTTTGTTACCTAGATCAAATCCCTATTTAATTTATAGCACTAAGCTTGAATAAATCACATTTTCTTTTCCAGCATGTATCTCAGACAAAAATCTATTCATATATTTTATCTGTGAAAACTGGTCAGCACCTTTACCATTCAGCTCAAGGATCATTGGGAAAAAAAATGAGCCTTGTCACCAGGAAGTTTGCTGATTTGCTGGCAAAACATCTGAAATCACGCTTAGAGTGTTATGCTCGACTGGCACAAGAAAGTTACTAACATTCTAACTTTCTAACATTCACTTATTTCCACTCTCTGTGGAACTGTAAGAATCATAAGAAAAGGTCTACTTAACATCTAAGCAGGATGCTAAAATGCATTCTCAAATCATTCTCAGATCAAAGTGCACCAGCATGCCTACCATCTCTGTCTTAATGTCCCTATTTATTCGTATCCATGTCATGTATTCATAATCATGTTTATACTTATATCTGTAATCTTATATATGCTTGACAAATAAATAAATAAATAATCAATCAATCAATCAATCAATCATTCTCTGTGTATTGAAATATGCCTTTGTTCTAAGGATCCCACTCAAACAGGTAATGAGTAGCTAGCATAGACCGAGATTAGCTTTTCTTGATATTATCTAGATGTGGCAATTACCTTTCTTCTCATTTTCCTTCTTTTCTCAAATAAGCTCCTTTCTTTTATTTGTATATCCAGTTTTAGAATATTTCCTCACATGGTAAATTTTTATTACTTTCATAAAACTGGCAAATTTTGTATTTTTTGTTTCAGACAGGGGGAAAAATATCTTTCTTGTTCTATTTTTTTCCCTTAAGTCTGGGAGAAAGGGATAGGGGATTCTTTGGCAAAAGAGTGAGGAAGCATTGAGTAGTGCAGCCAACGTGCTGGCTGTCTTACCAAAGCAGTACATTTTTACTGGAGAATTTTGGAAAAAGAAAACTGTTAATAGGGTAAAATCATTGCCAGAAACATGTTGTATCATAAGAGCTAACAGATTTGGGCTGTAAATATTCAGAAAACCACAAGCTGCTAGCAAAGAGACAGAAAACTCATAACTTGCTGCTACCCTCAAGAAAATAGCTCATAACGTATCATATTTGAAGAAAAAAAATAGTAATAATCATCCCCTACTACAAGCAGTATGTATGCTAATTTATGGGCCAAATTAGCATCCATTTCATCTGATTCTCAAGCTGGCGGAAATGTAAACTACCATAATTAGTAGTGCCCTAACAGCTAAACTCTGATCCTCCTCAGTGACAAGGCTCATGATTGATCCCGTCTTCCCAGCATTTCTGTGGAATAACGGAAAGGCAGAGATCAGTGGATTCTTCCGACATTATTTTATTTCCCATCTAGTTTCACCAACCAGCCAGAAAAAACATCACTAACCCATCTTCTTTACACTTGGTGGGAGTGCTTGAGCAGGTGACCCAGATAGAACTTTAGCTACCGTATTTTTCGGAGTATAAGATGCACCATTTTCCCCCCAAAAAAGAGGGGGGGAAAATCTGGGTGTGTCTTATACTCCGAATGTAGCCCAACCCAGCTTCTCAAATGGAGGTTTCAGAGGTTGAAAAAAGCATCAGAAACGAAGCTACAGAAAAGAAGCCCCCAAACAGAGCTTCAGAGGCTTTTTTTCTGAAGCTCTGTTTTGGAGGCTTTCAGAGGCAAGAAGAAAAGTTTTTTGTTTTTTTTTCTGAAACAGAGTTTCAGAAGTTTCAGAGGCAGAACAAAAAGCAAGGCACAGAGCTCACAACCTAGGAACCTGTTGCTAAAAGTCACCTCTGGGAAGAAGCTGATTGAGGGTATTCCAGGAGGCTGATCCACCTGCCAATCAGTTTTTTTTCTTATTTTCCTCCCCAAAAACTAAGGTGCGTCTTATACTCCAAAAAATACGGTATCTATCTATTTGCCTGACTAACCAGTTGCATGTGTGGGTAACCCAAGATGTTACTGAACATGGGTCCACCAGTTTTCTTGAAGATTGGGAAACTAGTTAGCAGATAGATAACCAGGGCAGAGGAAGGGTGGGAGACACTGGTGAAATTCAATTTTTTTACTACCAGTTCTGTGGGTATGGCTTGGTGGGCGTGGTGTGGCTTGGTGGGCGTGGTGTGGCTTGGTGGGCGTGGCAGGGGAAGGATACTGCAAAATCTCCATTCCCACCCCACTCCCGGGGGGAGGATATTGCAAAAACTCCATTCCCACCCCGCTCTGGGGCCATCCAGAGGTGATATTTGCCATTTCTCCAAACTACTCAAAATTTCTGCTACCGGTTCTCCAGAACCAGCTGGATTTCACCCCTGGTGGGAGATAAAGTGGGAGGGAACTTGCAAAGCACAACAAGAAAGCTCCCCCCTTGATGCATCATCTAAGCTCCCTTCTGCTTCATCTGGTAGCCTTCAGCCCCCATCAATTTATTAGCCTATTTTTGGATGCAGCCTTTCCATTGACCCAGAAGACTGAGACATCCATGATCAGAAATGGCCCAAATGACAGGTCACAGGCAGAAGAGGGGTTGCGAGGGGGACTGAGGACACTTCCTTCCACCTTACTTCACTTGGCTGCACTTGTGATTTGTTCTTCAAGCTAACAGCAGGAAAAAAACCCTCTCGTCAAGTAGCACAACTCTCAAAAATCCCAAATTGATAAATATTGCAAGGGAGTGACAGTGAAGGCAGAGAGTAGCTACGGACCATAGTATTAGAAGGTTCCCATAGATTAAGCGCAATGGGCTCCCGTCTCCCATGAAAAAAAGTTAAAAGATGACACTGTGAAACTCTCCTTGTTGTTTGGGACAACATAACTGTGCACAGATAGCAGTGTCCAATTTAAATTGACCTTCCAGGCAGAGGGTGCAAATTCTGTTTTTAAAAGGTGTTTGCTACTCTTCTAAAAGACTAACAAACATATTAGAAATGTGTTTTTAGAAGGCCACTAGATCCTAGATCCATGTATGTACTGTAAGCAGTCCACTTAATAATGTCTGAACAGCACTTGGTGAAGTGCTCCTCAGGCATTACATGTGCAGATGACTTTTGGGAAGCCAGAAAGCCAATCTCTCCTGCAGCCCAAGCCAGAACAGCCATGGAAGTAAATGGCCACTGATCAGTGTGGTGGTGAAAATGCCCACTTAAATTAGAACTCAAAGTAATTGGAGATAGATGTCAAGACACAGCACTTGCTTCTGCAAACTCCCAATATTTAATGAATTCCAGCAACCCTCACATGCCTGCAGTGGCCAAAAGTAGACAGTGGGAGCCAGGGTATTTGCATCCATAAGATATCATCAGCAACATTGTCACTGAAACATTGTAGAATGTTTTTGTGGCAAGGCCTATGTTGAGAAAAAAGGAAAACATTACTGTATACAAAATCCAGACAGCAAAAGATGAATGTAAGTTATCTCAGAAGTGGATAAAGGGATGAAATGAAGGGTGCACGATGAGGATAAGTTCTCAAAAAAGCAATTAGTAGAGTGTCTTCATGCTACACTGAACAGATTGTAAGGATGGACATTATGATATGCTGGTCAAGAAGGATGGCAACTAGGGCTCTGTCCTTCAACAGAAGCAAAGGCATAGGAGGAAAGATGGGGTTGAGATTTGCCATCCCTATCTTCCATCATCAATTTCTGACATCCGATAAGCCTGTCTCCCTCAGACCATGTACATACAACATGGCTGACCCAGTCATCCTTTTCCCACATAAATCCCATCTGTCTTTTGATACAACACACAGCTGGGTTGACTTGCCCAATTCACTCTTTTCTATCATCTGGCCATTTTTCCCCTTCACAGTATCTCTTGGATTTTTCTCTCTGTCTCAGAACCAGGAAGGAACATTTAACTTTTTGCTAAGTCATTCGCAAGATAAAATTAACCAAAGGAATTGGGTAAACCCGAAACAAACTCAGGGACAGTTTAGCTAAACATCACTCATTTGATTCATGGTGGGTTGGTTTATTGGGGTAGGGCAGGGCTGTCAAACTCCCAGCCTATGGGCCGAATGCGTCACGCACTGGTCATGCCCATGCCTGGTTTAGCGAAGGGGGGGAAAAGTCCTGATATGTCACGTGACACCGTCGTGACAATGTGAGTTTAACACCACTTGGGTAGGATGTTTACACTACACCCTCCTCCCACTTACCGTAGAATGTTGTATGAACTGGGCCACTGCCTTTTAGGAGAGTTGCCCCCCAAAGTATTGACATTAAAACTTTCAAAAGCCTATAAATCGTCTTACGAGGAATGGAACAGGAAGTCCAAAAAACTAAATATAAAGAACATGCCACATAGTTTGCATCATGTCACATTCTAGGGAAATTCTTACGCATGGTCACTCACACACTCATCATTTCCTGCCTGGACTACTGCAATGGTCTCTACATGGGGCTCCCCTTGAGGGGCAACCGGAGGCTCCAACTGGTCCAGAATGCGGCTACGCAGGTGATTATGGGAGCGATGGGGCACTCCCATGTAATGCCTCTCTTGTGCGAGCTGCACTGGCTCCCACTGGTCTTCCGGGTGCGCTTTAAGGTGCTGGTTACCACCTTTAAAGTGTTCCATGGCTTAGGGCCGGGGTATTTATGGGACCGCCTTCTGCCACCGATAGCCTCCCACCGGCCAGTACGCTCTCACAGAGAGGGGCTCCTCAGGGTGCCGTCGGCCAAACAATGTTGGCTGGCGACCCCCGGGGGGAGAGCCTTCTTTGTAGCAGCACCTGCCCTTTGGAACAACCTGCCCCTGGAGATACGATGGATCCCAGATCTCTGTACTTTTCGCCGTGCCCTCAAAACTTTTTTATTTCATCAACCTGGGCTGGCTTAATCCCCCTTTTAGTTGTTGTACTATATGATTTTAGTGGGGTGTTTTAAATTTTGAGGGGCCAAATCTGCTTAATTTGTTTTTAATTTTTTTAAACTTTTATATATTATGTTTTATTTTTGGCTGTCTACCACCCTGAGTCCTTCGGGAGAAGGGCGGTATAGAAATTTAATAAAATAAATAAATAAATAAATAAATAAATAAATAAATAATAGATGAATGAATAAATAAATAAATAAATAAATAAATAAATAAATAAATAGATAAATAGATAAATAAATAAATAATTATTTATTTAATTGCCCGAGGCTTTTCTTTTAATAAGCTAAATGCATCTAACGCCAAGTGTGCTTTGTTTCAGAAATGCAGCATGTATAACTGAGTCACAAAGGCTTTAGATTGTTTTACAGAGCTCTAGTTTTGTACTGCTTAAGGGAAAACCACAAAAACCTAGTTTCAGATGGACCCCTTAGAAATCTTTTGAGACTGCTTCACGGCTAGAAATGCTAACCCTGTGTTGGATGCAGATAATCTACTGGAGCACATCATGATGTTAAGCTCTGTAAAAATACCTCTAAGTCCAAAGTTCAGAGCATATGTCAGCCTTTGAAGATCTTTTCAAACACAAGTGAATGGTTCAATTCAATCTCACACTAATAAGAAAACTAAATGACAAACACAAATGGGTCCCAAGCTGATATGAGGTGGGGGAAGGCAAGCAGAATCCCAGGTCTTTACATTTCCACCTTTAAAAGCACTTGTATACCTACAAGGATATACAGTATTTTTTTTCTTTGTTTGGACTTGACGAAATGAGTAATGGAATACCAACTGAAAACACAGAAAGACGTGATCAATTGATCATCAATGTGCTGGAAATAAAAAGATATTTTCTCTCCGTGATCAAGAGATCTAAATGTACTGTCAGAAAGAAGACATTTGAATGTTCTTGTAGACTTTCAGGAGGATAAACACGATTTTGAAAATGTAGAAGGGCTCCTGAAAAACCACTGTGTTTAAAATATATGAAGTAATCAAATAAGGGTTGCATACTGAAACATAATTATCTCTTAAAACAATATATATGGTCATCTATCATATATACCAAGTTAAAAGGCTGCTTTTCTGTGGAAAAGAACAAACACCAGCAGTATTTATCTTTGGGGAAATGACAGGTAGTTTGTCTCTTATCAAACAATGTTGATTTTTCACTTCATCAAAAATTCCGCCTTCCTTTTGAAAAATTCTGAGTGGGTATTTGTATAATGAGTTCATTACAAAGCAGCCTGACTGGCAGAAAATTCCACTCCATAGAAATTCCTTTAGGAAAATCAGTTTGTTTCATTCCCCTTTCTCATATACATTGACTAACAATTTTCATCTGAGCAAGACCAGGTCTTTTCACCTATTCATCTTTCTAATGTCACAAAAGCTGTGGTGGCACAGTGGTTAGAATGAAGTACCACCAGCTAACTCATTGCTCATTCTAGGAGTTCGATTCTCACTGGCTCAAAGTTGACTCAGCCTTCCATCCTTCCGAGGTTGGTAAAATGAGGATACAGATTGTTGGGGGCAATATGTTGACTCTGTAAACCACTTAAAGAGGGCTGTAAAGCACTGTGAAGTGGTATATAAGTAAGTGCTATTGCTAATGAGATACCAAAGGCTTTTATCTAATGCAGGGCTGTCCTAGGTCTCATCAAATCTGTACCTCAGGCTCCCCTAGAATATATTGCATGATGTTAAGTCCGGGTGAAATGCGCACCGGTAGTAAAAAAAAAATGCTTTTAAAAAGTTTTTAAAAGGTTCCGATGATCTCATGGCACAGCTGACAGGCAGAGCCTGACTTCCCCCCCACCTTCTTTGGCCAATTTCATTCTGTATGTGCTGCGGCTGGAAGCAGAGCCTGAGTTTCTCTTTTGCTCCATTGGCTGGTTCTGGAGGCACAAAGCACAAAGTTAACAGGATCACCGCTGGGCATCCACTTTCGCTATTCACCTGAGCAGGTAGTAAACAAATACTTTAAAAACTAAAAAAAAAGGGTTCCAACGATCCCAGACACAGCTGATTGTCACAGCTGATCGTCGGATCTTTTAAAAAACCTTTTTTTGATTTGATTTTTGATTTTTTATTTATATGCCGCCCTTCTCCGGAGACTCAGGGCGGCTTACAATGCGTTAAGCAATAGCCTTCATACTTC
>JANHZT010005020.1:0-32277 GCA_032468215.1 Stegonotus admiraltiensis
TATGGTCCTATGTATGTTTATCTGAGAATGGGCCCACCTGAATTTAATGAAGCTTAATTCTGACGTAACATATACTAGAGTGCAGATAAGAATAAATATTTGGTTTTCTTTGAGAATGTTGTACTATCGGCTCTACTATAATTAAAAATGTTATAATAGCTTTTGGAGTTTCTAAATTACTAATTGAGGATGGATGCAATGCTGTGATGCAGTTTGAAACTTATAATCAGATCATAATATATTGAATAATTAATATTAGAATGGGAATAATTTGGTAAACCAGCCCAGGTGTCACATACAAAAAGTAAGTGCAAGCTTTTAACAATTTGTTGTTTTCCCAAATTGAAAATTGATATAAGATTATTCAGTGAGTAATACCTTGAATTTTTTTTAAAGATTTTAAAATCTGTAGTTAATATAATGACTACTTGTCTGGTGTGTTAATTGGGATTTAAAATAATGTAATAAAATAAGAAACAAAGGTTACGTTACCGAATGTATGCTTTTTCTGGTTAAGAATAATAAAAAGCATTTAATTGTCTTATATTTTTATATTAAACATGTTTTTAATATAATGTTTTCTTTTTATTAGGATACTATTTCATAAAGTGAGGAGAGTTTAGCATGTTTTTAATTTGAAGTATTATGTTTTCTTTTTACTGGGGTACTTGTTCATAAAGAGAGGACACATATATTTAAAAAGACAAGCAGAAAGCTAGTTGTGAACAGTAAAAAGATACCTGCAAGGTTACATTTTTCTCTTCTTTAACTACACTGAAGGACTTTTGCAAAACGGTGTTTCTATCATTTTATCATATAATCACACACTGGAAGGACTGAAGAGCCCAAATCAGGAAATGTGACTATATTGGTCTCCTGGATTAAGACTCTATCTTTTGGCAATATTCATTGTTTCATATTGTAATACTTGTGCTTTCTTTTTAGTACAATTACTACTGCAAAAGATAGTCGGAACTCAGAAGAGAAAACTATTGAGCTTGAATTGACTGAGCAGAAAATAAACATGATGGCCTTGGATATCTGCCACAAACCAGGTGGCAGTGAATACCTGAGGCAAATTTATCACATCATCCAGCTCAATGAGGTAGGGAAACGGCCTTTTTTACCGAGCAATTAGGTGTGTAGTGGCCTGAGGCAGCATCTGCTGGCAGCTAAGGGTTACTCAAGGAGGTGATAATGCTTCCTAAAGTCAATACCTGAGTCAATACCTCACTGGGTTACACTGTTCGCTTTAAGCTTTTCTGCATTTTTTCATAAAAGGTTATTTGAGGGCATTATATGCCTTTTATTTACGTATATAGACTCAGTTATCTTCATTAATTGATTTCTGATTTCTAAAACTGACACAAAAAACGTAAGTATGTTCAAAATCATTTTGTTTCCATTTATTTTTCTTTTGTTTTATTTCCATTTTATTTCAAGGAAAAGTAGATTAATGTAATAATTAAAAGAATATGGATGTGTACAGATCATATTTTTTGAAATGTAAGCTTATATTTGTTTTGGCTTTGTGCCGATTGCCCAATGAGTAAATAAGATAACTTTTATTTTTGAATTGACTTCTGAAGCATTTTTTCTTTGTTACATTCAATACTGTCATTGTTCAGTTACGGGCCACTACTGACTAATATATTAGATTGATGTGTATACTTGTACTCCAAAATTATATAAATGAACAAGATTACTAGTGTTTTAATTGTAATTTCTTTTTATCAGCTTTACATCATATGTACTAGTTTCTGTGATCATTTAACTTAGGAGCAAACGTTAAAAAAGGAATTTGTAACTTGATTATTCACTGTAACTTTGAGTATAGTCTGTTAATTATTTGAGGAATTGCCATTTTGATTTGGGTGTAAATAGGTGGAAGTAAAAATAAAGAACCAGCAATCAAAAACAATCACTCAACTCCATAAAGCATTTTTAAAAACATCTCCCAGAGTCACTCATTCAATGTCTTAGTCCAATGCCTAAAGTCCAAGGGTCATATCTCTAGGGATTTTCAAAAAGCCAATAAGGTTGGGCCTGACTGAATTTTAGAGAAAAGTGTTGCACAAAGCAGATGCCACTAGAGAGAAGGATACTTTCTGGGTCCGATCAGATGACATTGCTTCACTGAAAGATGTTAGAACATGTCAACTTTGTTGAATCTGGTGATCAACAAGAATTAATATTGGTCAAGCAGGTAAATCAACTCTGTGCCATAAATCAACGGTCCCCAACTTTTCTGGCTTGGCATACCAGCGGGAGGGGAGAGGGAAAGGTTTTGTGCGAGTGGTAGGTATGTGTGTGAGCGTGCACAATTCTATTTGCACAAGTGGTGGGTGCGTTAGCTCACTGCTCACACAAGCAATCACCGCTCACACTTGTGTGCGCATGCTTGCCTGGCAGTTGTGCAGCCCGGTTCTGAATGGGCAGTGGGTCGGTAGTGGGCCACCGCCCAAGGGTTGGAGATCCCTGCCGTAAAGGGCTTTACAGATGACACTCAGCACCTTGAATTCTATATGGAAATCTATTGGCAGCTCATAAAGTGGTGATATAGCATAAGTGCAATGGTATGTGGCCATAGCTATCCACACTGGCCAACTAGTGCATCTTCTGAATGACACTTAAGGACAGATCCAAGACATAATTCCAGGAGGATCCCCAAATTATATTCCAGTTCTGCCTGGGGAAGTGGATGCCATCCTATCCAGTACTAAAGGTGAAAGGTTTCTCAAAATATTGGCCCAAAAACTATTCAATCTTATTAGGGTTGAAACTAAGCCTGTTTCTCCCCATCCAGATTCCCCAGAGCTTCCACACACTAAAGAGGAACCTTGGAATCAAAAGAGGCATAAATGTACAATTAATATTATCAGAGTTCAATGACAGTTCAACTCATGCCACTTGATGACTTCACTCAGTGGCTTTATATAAAGTTTCAATAGGATTAGGAGCTTACAACCTGAAGTAGCCCACAAAGCAGGTTCCTAGGGTTTAACCTTCCTCCCCACCCAACAACTGGAACAGCCCTTTGAGGGAGGAAGAAAACTACAACATCATCCCACCCTCTAAATCAGGCCAGGAAGATAGCATGATCAATGGTAGTTAAAAGCCATTGTCAAATCAACGAGGTCCAGGCTAAGAATACCACTGATTTCCTGACTCCTCCAAGGTCATCCACAAATGCAATCAATGCTGTGTCATTGCTATATTCAGGCCTGAATTCTGATTGAAAAGAATTGGATAATCTGTTACCTCCAGAATCCATTGAAGCTGAAGCTTAACTATCATTTCCATAATTTTTTCCCAAAGAGGAGGCTGGAAATTGCTTTAAAAATATCCTGCACGTCAGGTCTAGTGGTGGTTTTTTTGAACAGGGAAAGATTGCCCTTAAAGCCTTGAGGTCATCCTTAATAGAGGCTCTTACACATGTTTGGTTGTTCTTGCTTTCTCCAATGATACTTAGGCATCCCTTTTGCTGTTTCGTCTCCCATAGATCCTTGAAAACCAGGGGGTACCATATGATCTGTCAGCACGAACGCAATGGCAGGTGCAAACCAATCTAAGACCATTGTTGCCCTCTCATTCCAAGTGGCAAGCAAGGCCTCTGTTGAGCTATGCATCAGAGCCTCAGGAATAATCCCAAACTCACTTTGAAATCTTTCATGATGGGAGCAGTTCAGAAAAATCCAAAAGAATCAGAGAACCATGATTGGGGACTGATTTGAATGCCCCCTGTATCCAGATTGTCTTGCTATTGTCCTGAGGCAAAACCAAATTCAAGCATCCCCTCAATGGATGAATTTCAGTCTGAATCTCATCATGAAGATTTTAGCAGATGTACATTATCTGTTGCAACATGTACCCTGTGGAACAGCTTCCCCATGGACATCCAGATGGCTTGTTGGTTTTCTGGAAGGCTGTAAAAACCTGGCTTTTGCCACAAGTGATTGGGCCAGGCCATGACCTCACAAGCTACTTCTGACTCCATACTCAAGAAAAGCAAGTTGGAATCCCCTCACACTATTGTGACATAATCCACTACTAACTTTGCCACAGTTTCAAGCAGCTCAAGCAGGGAAGTCACTGTGCCTCATGATACTGTAGAGTAGCCACAATCCCATCAGTGTGAAATATCTAAAAGATTTATTCTAGATACAAAAGATACAATTATTTAATTATGTTTCTGAAAAATACGTATATAGGAAGAATTTAAATCCATCATGCATTTATATAACAAACCAAACCTCTTTGTTCTTCTCTGATGTAATTATTACCCAGTTGGAATTCTTTTTTTAAGGATTATTTGAACGAACAGCTATCTTATGAGGGAACTTCTGAAGAACATCCAGCAAACATCAGACATTTACGTCTAATGTTAAGAAGCAAAGAACAGCCTGTTTTTGACCCTTTCCAGGTGCACCACTGGTATTGCACTAATGTGTTAAAAAAGGTTAGTCATTATATGAAGTACCTAATGTTGTTTATTGTTTAAATCTGTTAACAAAAGAAATCCAATGCCTAGTTCAGATTGCTTTTGAAAGCCTTGAAATTATAATTCTTTGGATATACATTTACACCATTTGACATGATGGATGGGACGGGACAGGAAAGAAGGAAAGGAGGAAAGAAGGCAGGCAGGCATTTGCTTTCAAGTTCCTAAAATACAAAATGGATAGTAGTGGCATTTATCTTATACAATTAAATAAATATTTTCATACAGTTCCAGCACTGGGAACTAGCAGAGGAGATGTACACTGATAATCTACTGCATGCAATAATGAATCATGCTTATAAGTGATTCATAGAAGCAAGAATTGGTATTTGTATTGGCAAGGTTTCTCCTCTTATAGCATCTTCCCCATGTTGCCACCTTATTTCATTCCATTCTATTTCATGTATTGTGATTGTACTGTTAAGATTTCATCCAAATACTGTAAGTTGAGTTGGGAAATAATACTGACCAGTATGGGATGGAATGATACTCTTACTAGAAATTGCTTCCAGTTAGGTACAATATTAAATGTTAATTGCTTTCTCACATAATAGCAATAGCACTTAGACTTATATACTGCTTCACAGTGCTTTACAGCTCTCTCTAAGCAGTTTACAGAGTCAGTATATTGCCCCCAACAATCTGGGTCCTCATTTTACCTCAGAAGGATGGAAGGCTGAGTCAATTTTGAAGTGGTGACATTCAAATTGCTGAACTGCTGGTAGCCGGCAGTCAGCAGACATAGCCTGCAGTACAGCATTCTAACCACTGCACCACTATGGCTCTTATACATAAGCACATCTATAAATTGATAAAGATAATAAATATTATTACATAGAAATTTTGAATTTGGTTCAATCATTGTATCTGATGTAAGGGGTTAAGAGATACTCTAATCACCACTTGCGTATTGTTCCCTAGAAGTTTGAAAGTTAAGGCTTTGGGTGTTTTATTGGTTTCTTAAATTCTTAAGAAGCCAATAGATCTCTTACCAGAAGATTATTGTCTTCTTTTGATCCCTTATGCCTAGAACTATACAACTTGGAACTTTTGGCAGTCTTACTAGCTGGAACATCTAGATCAATCTCATCTCATGGAGAATTATCTTCTTGACTCAGAGCAGCTTCAGATCCATAATATATAAAAGTGTAACATTCTTGGTGATATTATGGTTTCAAGTGAAATTGACATGTAGCAGAGATTTGAAGTTAATATATTGGTTTACTATGTGAGGCAAACAGCAAATCTGTTCCCAAATTATAACAGGATTGTATCAGAGAGGATATAATAAATCCCAAATTATTTTGGTTACTAGAAGTAGTTAAAAAATAGATTATGGAGATGTTACCCTATGGAATGTCTTTGTGCAACCCTGCTACTTCTTCCAACATGAACCCCTCATTATAGCCTTACCTAAGCAACCAAGTATTACCTAACAATTTGACACAAATCTCAAAGAATGGGATCCTTGCATATAAATTAATTGCCAGAATCTGTGTGAGATGGTTCTGTGGTTAAACTGATGGCCTTTCACTAATTAAGTAGGATTAATTCATTTTAGTGGTACTCATCTTGGTTCCCTTTTTACTTTTGTAGAAAAATCCTCCTTGAATTTCCTCTTTTAATTAAAAAATAAAATGGTTAAGATTGTTTAACCACTGAGCCACCTGGATAACATTTTATAGTTGCCAGAAGAACCAAACAACTCAGTATTTGTGTCTCTGATTTGCAAGCATCTCCCTTCTGTTATAGAAGACAATATTAAAATATCTGAGAGGACTGTTGAAAAACCTCCATCAATTATAGTTGCCAGGTTTTAAAATTCTATTTTCAGAAATAGCAGATTAAACTCCATGAGAAACATAAATCAACATAAACATTAGAACAAGATGGATAAATCTATTATTTGCCTGGTATAATAACTCATATTAATTTTTTGAAATTTGAGTTTGAGGGGGGAAGAAGCCACCTCAACATTCTAAAAATTCTTTCATTTTTTATTTTACAAACTCCTCAATTAGTCCTCTCCTCTGGTTTCCCTTTAGATATCATGAAATCCATGAACTTTTGTTTTCTTTACCAGAAATATAAAAACCTGTCTTGTTTTGAAAACTTAGTAACTCAAATCTAGAGATCTGCTGGCCAGCAGGTGGTCAGTGTTTACAGCTCTGATACACCTAATTGTCCAGTGCAAAAGGAATTGGATTGTTATGAGCCATGCCCCAAACAGATAATCAACATTCTCTGAGTTAGTAGTACTTTTATGATGCTCAATGGTGCACGCAGATTCTGAAGCAGCAAGAACATTGCAATCATTGTCTCATATGCTGAATGTGTTGTCTCTAGCACACAAACACACCCAAACCTTGAGGCAGCCTTGTTGTTTTGTGTACCCAGGTAAATCATACTACAGGGTAATTAACAACAACATTATCTCTATTGCTCTGTAGTGCAACTTTGCAAGATGGCCAACAAGATATACGGTATATATGTCTTAAACTCAAAGGCTTCATATCTTGAGGGAGCCAGTATGGTCACATATGACCTTCTCTGACTTGACTTTGAGCAGCTTGTTAGGCTAACAATAACACTGTGCTTGAGTGTGCTGAACCATCAGCTTGTCAGAGCCAGTAACCTGACATACTTGCTTACATATTCAGAGCTCAATTTGACCAGGAATTTATGCACAAAATTCTGTTACTTTTTTGTTAATTACTTTGCTGCAGTTGGAATTATTTATAATCCCAGTAACGGTGGAAGAGCTATTCCCCATACTGTTCTAGGAAATATTAATAGTGGTAACCTTGGCAATGCATGCATGAGACATTAAGGAAAGAGAAATGATAACTTACTCCTGGGAAAGAGAAAATGTGAGAAAGTACTTAAACTGACCTCTCCTTGATTCTGTTTGGTATAAGAAGGGGCTAAGGGAAATTCTGGCAGGCTTTCAAGATTGTGTTTATTAAACCCTGTAACAATAAAGTAGCATTCCACTAAAATGTGTGGCATCTGTTTGCTCACTCATCCTGCCTCAAAACACTGAGTGCAGAGGAAAGAAAATGGAAAATATTGGCAAAAATTAGTTTGAACATTTAATGAACACATATTTTTATCATATTGTATATTTCTATAAAAAGTTGATAAAGGTACTCATGAATGCTGGCTAAGCTGATTAAGGTTTAATTTCAGATAAATTCAATTCAAACTGAAGATTTGTCTTTTGGATTTTCTGCTGTCTTAAATATTGCTTGACTAAATGGTTAAGTTAAGCTAGGCTTTAATTTGGAATGCAGGTAATATTTTTAGCTGTTACAACTGACTCCTTCATTCATTAATACTGTAGTACTATAAGACCTTCAAAAGCTGACAACTCTGGGTAGAATTCAGTCACCGTATGACAGGACTGCATTGCTCTATTAACCTGCAAGTGACAAGCAATTGTTACTGTACAATAGCTACAACTTCGGAAACCTTTGTTATACTACCTTGACTTTGCAACTAAGAGATTTTCTTTCATTATGCTATCACCTAAAAATAATCCAGTATATTGATATTGTTAACAAGTGATCAGATTTTTCTTCAAAATATCCACATAGTTATATCATGTTTTACTACCTTTATTGGTGACTCTATGGTTTTTTGTCATAAGACAGGTTACAACTAATATTTGGCCAGTTTGGGATATAATATGTAACTTGTGCCTTCTTCTACTAATAACACTGTAAGGGAAAAGAGAGATTATTATTGTTGTTTCTTTTTTCCCACTGTACCTTTTTATATTCTCTGGAATTCTTGGAAGTGTTTTCTTCACTCATTTTTTAAAGACTGTGACCCAGCAAGAGTATAGTGGTATGGCAAAGCCAAGCCCTGGATAGGACAGAGAAATCTCTATCCTAAGAGATTTCCGTATCCTAAACTTCTGAATATTTCTACTTTGTTAGTTAAAACAGGGATTGTGGAAAAAATAGAAAGCCTCTGCATTCGGAGCCTGAGTGAGGAAATTGATTTAAATGGAAAGCATTCAATTATTGAGCATTTTGTAACTTTATCCTGTCCCTTTTTAATAAATCTTGTTTAAGAAACTCTGGAAAAATCTTGCTGTCTATGGAAATGGGATGACTAAGAACTTGATAATAGATGAGTAGGGATTCTAGAAGTAAGCAGCTATCCAGAAAGTCTTAATGGGAAACATTTCAAGATGAGGAATTCCTGTTAAGAAGGACCCTCATGGGAGCTAGGAAGAATTTGTTTGGAAGGCATCATGCAAACCTGATTCAAAATGCTTTGAACTAAACTGTGTGAAGGAGGAGCCAAGTTTAGAAAATAATGCAAAGCCAAGCCCTGGACAGGACAGAGAAATATACAGCATGAAGAGACCCAATAATGAGCATATAAATACAGGGAAGGATAGGCCAAGTTACATGCCCCCTAGAATCCCAGTATAACTATAAAACAGAGAAACAGAACTAGAAATCCTAACACTGAAAGATGAACATAATTTAGTAGACATTACTGAAAACTGTTGAGATAAAATCTCATGAATAGAATGTAAAGACTGAAGAATATAACATTAAAAAGGGTTTAGGACAGAATTAAAAAAGGAGAGAGATGAGGAAGAGTGGCAGTATATGAAGACCCAATATTGAGAACAATAATTTGAGTAAAAGACTCCTAATACAAACACTTGATTAAGAATATAAGGAATGGGGAGCAATAAATATATTATTATAGAAGTCTTAAAGACTTTCAAGCCAGGCAGAAGATCTGGATAATACCCTTGTGGATGAGATTACGGAATGTTCTAGGTGCCTATAGCTAATAAGGGGAGACCACCTGTCTGGATGTCTGTTGGAAAACCACTTTGGAGAAGACTGTAAAGTCCCAAATATTCCTTAGTGGTCTTATTAACTGTTTCATTTTTTAGAAGATAGAAAAATAAACGATATGAGTGCACTCCTAAATTCCAATTCAGACTAAAGGGGGCAGTGGGTTGAAGAAGTAAAAGTACTTGGGAATCTTAGGAGGAAGTGACATACCATTTTGTGGATCAGGATACTACAGAAAGAAATTGGAACATAATTAGATATGAGGGCAACTAATTTAATCTGGTTTAGAAAAGTATTAGGTGGGATCCTTTAGACAGAAATCCTCAAAGGAATTTAGAAAGATCCTGAAAATAAAATTACACAATATTCCAGTGAAATGAAAATGGGGGCTGCTTAGGAAATTATAGTGAATACATAGGGAGTTTTTGACTGTACTAGAAATGTATAAGCAGTGGAAAATAGGTATAATAATCAAGAAAGTATACTAGCAAAGTGCCTAGTATTTGTAGAAAGCTAGAAAGACTAAAACACAAGAAGAACTTATGCAATGAAAGTAAAAAGAAACAATATAAGTAAAAGGAAGAAAAGGGAACGTTAGATCCATTATTAATAGAAGATAGAGAACAGGAAACTGGTCACAGGGAAATGGCAGGAAGACATGAGAGACCCACTGGAAGTTGTTAAACTGCCGTTTTCGGCCTCCGGAGGACCTCTAGGGGGTGGGGAAAGCTGTTTTCACCCTCCCCAGACTCCTAGAGATGCCCTGGAGCCAGGTGAGAAAGAAAAACAGGCCTACCGGGCCATCATGTGCCAGGAGCGGGGTGGGGGGTCGCACGTGCATGCGTGGAGGCGGGGCATATAGAATTATGGGTGTGGGTGCATGCAACCCCCCCTCCCCTCCTGGCATGCGATGGCAAAAAGGTTAGCCATCACTGTGATAGACTGTCATGTACTAAGATGGGTCAATCAAAGTTGTTTCTGAAAACTGGACTGCTATAAAATAGACTGCCTTATAATGTAGTAGACTCTTCTTCACCAGAAGCAATGCAGTATTCTGGATGACTGGACTTGGTTTAGGTTATGTTCAAAGAATTTTTAAAAAAATCTTCCCACTATGCAGCTGCGGGCTATGCTGTCATCTGACTGTCATACTTAAGGCATTCCTTTGTCTCCCAAGGTCTTTCCCACATACCATTGGGAATGGTATTGTTACAGCTGAAAGATTTACTTTCAGGGACTGTTCCCATGGCCCCTATTTTATGAGAATATTACCCTGTTTTCCCCAAAATAAGACATCTCCTGATAATAAGCCCAATCAGGCTTTTGAGCGCATGACAATAAGGCCAAGTGCTTATTTCAGGGTTCAAAAAAATATAAGACAGGGTCTTATTTTTGGGGAAACTCGGTATAGTGTTTGATAGAGAGCCAAAGTCAGAAAAAATAGGAGTGTATGTTTGCAGAGAAGAACTATAGCATGAATTGTATTGTTCTTAAATTGCATAGGGCCTTCAAATATCAGGCATTTATGTATGTATGTATGAATCCATGTATGTGTTTTGTAAATTTTTATTCCACTTACACTCAAATGCTCAGAGTTATACACTGCATTCCCTTCCATTTTCCTCCAACAACCATGTGAGATAAGTGGGAGCAAAAGATAGTGAAATTACCCATTAAAGTGATTGAGAATACACTTGAATCTCAGTCTTCTTGGCCCATACCACAAAATCGTACTCAATCTCTCAATGAGGTCTTAATGAGGACTGATAGGTATCACACACTTGCTGGGATTGTGCAGAGTCTGAACTTTAAGCTCTGGAACAGTTTCCTTTAAGTTCATTCTCCTTAGATTAGTAGGGGTAATGGAATTCTTGTCCCTCTGCTTCATCTTGATCATATTTCTGCCTTGCCTTGTGACACCTGCTTACCACCTTATGTTTGTCTCCTGCAGTTTTTAATCGCCCATTTTGCCCTCTGAATCCAATTTACAAATCTCTATGTTTTGACTTGATAAATTAGATTAATGACCTTGCCTTGTGTGAATTTTTGAGATGGTTTCATTAATTAATGAAAGCCAGTGGACCAGGATATTAATGAAACCAACTAACTTTTGAGGATCTTTTAGCATATCTGAACTTAGCAATAACTCTTTCTAATATTTTTATATGGCCTTCCTTTTGCTGTAATTATGTAAAATGGAAGCATAATCCTAGCTTTCTACTTCCATCTTTAGAATCAGGATGTTTAAATCCTGGCAGATAATATATGACTTTTAGAATGGCAGTCTGAGCTGTTGTTTGTGATTAGGGCTACCTGATCTGTGGTATAAAAATTTGTATGACAAGTAGATTTTTTTATATCAAAGAAACGTGTTCCATTAACTCTTTGCTGCCACTTCATGGTTGTCCAAAATTTGGAAATCTTACTTAGTTCAGTCAGGTAAGTGTACTAACCATTCATATTTATGATGCAAAATGATGATCTCCCAAGAGAGATAGATGGTTCAAAAATGGGATAGATTTTTTTTGTGATAGGTAGACACAGTCTGTCTGATAGATATAAAAAGAAACTGATAGTTTTCAATTCAATGGTGAAAAAAATAAGGTTCTACATTTAGGCAAGAAAAACCAAATGCACAGGTACAGTATAGGTGGTACCTTGCTCAATAGTAGTAACTGTGAGAGAGATGTTGGAGTCCTAGTGGACAAGCACTTAAATATGAGCCAGCAGTGTGCTTCAGCTGCCAAAAAAGCCAACACAGTTCTAGGCTGCATTAACAGAGGGATAGATTCAAGAACACATGAAGTGTTAATACCACTTTATAATGCCTTGGTAAGACCACACTTGGAATACTGCATCCAGTTTTGGTCACCATGAAGTAAAAAGGATGTTGAGACTCTAGAAAGAGTGCAGAGAAGAGCAACAAAGATGATTAGGGGACTGGAGGCTAAAACATTTAAAAAGTTGCTGGAATTGGGTATGTCTAGTTTAATGAAAAGAATGAGTAGGGGTGACATGATAGCAGTGTTCCAATATCTCAGGGGTTGCCATAAAAAAGAGGGAGTCAAGCTACTCTCCAAAGCACCTGAGGGCAGGACAAGAAGCAATGGGTGGAAACTATTAAAGGAGAGAAGCAGCCTAGAACTGAGAAGAAATTTCCTGACAGTTAGAATAATTAACCAGTGAAACAACTTGCCTCCAGAAGTTGTGGATTTTCCAACACTGGAAGTTTTTAAGAAGAGATTGGTCAACCATTTGTCTGAAATGGTATAGGTTTTCCTGCCTGAGTAGGGGGTTAGAATAGAATACCTCCAAGGTCCCTTCCAACTCTGTTATTCTATTCTATATAACTGTAGGGAGTTTTTGTATGTTCATCTATCCACCTTGTTCTGTTTGAAGAACACTGTGTAAATGTTCCTCAGGTACTCAGGATGTTGTCACTCTTCAGGGTAAGGTGGGGGGAGGGGATGGTTTGCACACACAATCACACTCACATACCACTTCCACAGCCTGGTTCCGAACAGGCTTCAGCCCAGCACTGGGCTATGGATCAGGGGTTGGGGACCACTGCTATAACAGAATCATGAAAACCAGAGATTTCTCTGTGTCCCATTTTATACTAAACAAATCAAGATGCAATTATCTTGGGTTCCTTTCTCATGCTTGCTTCAATCTCAAGACTGTGCAATCTTGTCTGATCTTATCAGGACCTGTTTTAATTAATTAATTAATTTTATTTATTATTTAGACTTATATACCGCTTCATAGTGCTTTACAGGCCTCTCTAAGTGGTTTACAGAGAGTTAGCATATTGCATATTGCACATTGCCCCCAACAATCTGGGTCCTCATAATTGTTCCTTTGCAAAAGCCATCTGGAAACTACTATGATTTAAATAGGTTAAATGTGAGGTTATATGCTAGTTATTTTAATAAATGATGTCTAAATATTAGAACAGGAGAACAGGGGAGCTAGTTTTACTAATTAAATTCTGTGAACTTACATCTGAGAGTCTTTACTTAATTAAGAAAAAAGCTGAAATATGTCCCATTAAAAATAGGTAGAACTAGGGCAATGTGATTAATTTTCTGAGATGTAATCAGATGTAATAATTACATATCAACAAGCAACTTATAAATGGGTTGTCAACAAGATAAGAAAATAATCCCAAAGTGGAATGAAACACATGATGTCAGAAAGGCATAAAAATGATGGGTTGATCAGGACAGAGAATGGTGAAACATCAAGCCGAAATATCTAGTTCGATTGAAGGGCCCAAAATCAGCCATTTATAGTGCTTAAATTTACTTTCAAGGGACAGGACATTTGATTTGTCCCAATTTATTATGAGAAATTGATTGATTGATTGATTGATTGACTGAGTGATTGATTGCCACTCATCTCTCTCTACCAAGCAACTCTGGGGGGCTTATAATACCAATTTTGCCTACCCGATTCAACAATGGCTGTTAAAAGGCCAGTCTTGAATAGGAGAGCAAAACTCTGTTGTCAGCATATAGTATATAGCCACAAGCATAGTTTTATATGGTCAAGAGAAGAGAAATGGCCTTCAACATGACTCCAAAGGTATTAAAGTAGATGTTAAATAATGTTGAGACCAAAATACAGCCCTGAGATTCATTCAAAGGAATAACATTTTAAAAATGCCATCTTTGCCACGTCTTATTTGTAGTTGATAATTTTTGTACAAGCTTTTACAAGGAGTGTTTGCTTGTTGGATACCATTGCATTGCGTTTTTGCTAGACTTTGGGTCTAGGCATCAAATTCTGCCTTAGATACATAAATGCAACGAACTGTTTCCCTCCTTGAGAGACTGAAATGCTTTTCTGAAACATGAGAAAGGACCAAACAATGATTCAGAGTAACAATGATTCACAAAAGCAGCTTAGGTTTCTGTGATTAAGAATCCTTTTGTAGAAATGATGCTAATTTATTATTTAGAAATCTGGAATACAGTTTCCATATATTGGATAAAAATCTTAAAGATCTGTAGTTTGCAGGGTTTATTGGGTATCCTATTTTGTGGTTTGGGGCATTTATAACTCTGTTCCAGTCCAAAGGAATTGTCTTAAGTTGCTAACAACCATAAATAGTGTTACAACTAGAAGTACTTACCAGTCACATTGTGCCTATACTAAATAAGGAAAACAAATTGTTGTACCAGGAAGTTTCCCTAATAAGAATTGTTGAACAAGGGAACAGATAACAGTTCCAGTTATAGGATCCCTAAAGGAAAATTGATAGTATTAAAATTTACATTGTCTGTGTCAGAAGTCATTTTAAAAAACAAGGTTTTTTTTTAAAAAAACTGTGTAGGAACATTATAAACCAATGAAGTGGAAGATCAGGAAGATTGTTTACATGATATGAAATATTGACTTCTTTTAATTTTCTCATAAGAAAGAGACACTTTTAATTAAACCAATTATCTATATACTTCATTTTGCTGTTGGTTATTGGATTATAAATTTTAGATCTCTCAATCAATAAATCTTAATTAGAAATGATTGTTTATTAGAACTATTTATAACATCTTGAGAATTCCTATCTCAATTATGATAGGTTTAACATTTAGCAGCTTAGGAAGATTTAAATGAGTCAGCATAAAATCATTTAGACCTGGTGACCATTTCGATTTGACTACTTCGTGGCCATGAAACTACAGGATAAAATCATTTAGTTATTCTTAGATCACATTTGGGAATTAAAAGATGTGTTCTTAGAGTTAATTTTAAAAAACTGAACTAAGCTGGTAGCATTTTGGAATGCAGGCAATAATCTATCACACTTCAATCTTTTCAATATCAGAAACGCCCTTTCAGTTCAAGCACTGAGTTCCGTCTTTCCACCTTCTCATTATGACATTTGATTTTGCTATTACCTAAGGACAGTTAATGTTGTATACTCACATATTCCTTTGGATGGCATTGTCTTCCATGAAATCATTTGACAATCTCAAGGAAAATGTTTGTGTAATATGGATATTACATGAGTTAGCATTGATTATATAAATTTTCAGAAATATCCAATAATCTAGTGAAATATGGATTATTTTATATAACAGTAGATATGTAAAGTCATACTGTACTTACACTAAAGTCTTCCTGTTGGCATCTTTTATGTCAGTAAAAAGGTAATTTGCTACAATGCATACAAAATGTGTAATCTTTCAAGGAAAATGGTTTAGTAAAATGCCATTAACAACTGGAGAATTCAAAAATTGATTTATCTTTATATAAATAATGGCTACATCCCCAAATGGATTTATAAATTAATTGCTGACTTACTAGAATAAAACACTTCCTCTGTTGATAAGATTGATGTTATCTGTGTAAGTCCTTGCTCTAGCCCTCACTTCTCCTTATTTAGTTTATCACAGCTGGAGTTTTAATTTGCCGATCATATTAACTCTGATTAATAACTAAGCATACTTTCTTTTTTTACATCAACAGTGTGCTGTTAATGAGTGGAAGTGGGATTGGTCAGATATGCTGCCAAGTTATTTGGGACAAAATAGAATCACCTTTGGGACACTGCTAGCACACAGGTATTGAAATTATGGAAGGGGAAAGTTTTCTTGATAAGTTTTGATATAGAGTTATATAATAGAGTTTGATAAGCTTTGTGTTGTTTGATAAAGTGTGAAATGATAAAATGTGAAACAATGTAAAAAATCATTTTAACTAATGTACTAAAAGTTTAAATATAAAGATCTGTTTCTTTACCGATGCTCATTGCATCTTTTTCGCTATCTTCCTTTTTGAAAAGATACTTCTGGAAATGAGGTGCTACTTTATGTGGGATGTATTGTGGGAATGCTTTAAAATCCATAGAAACTGATATTCTTTCCTTGCATGTGAAATCATGTTTTAAATGCAATAAACAAACAAACAAATAAATGGCAGAATCGAAGAAGGATTCATTGTGATACTACAAAGAAGCCACATGGAATGAGTTTGTGTTAATTGAGTTATAAATGGTGAGAAAACGGTGAAAAGTAGGATATATATGTATTATTTTCTTAGATACGACTTTTTCATTATTTTATTGGCATTAATGTTCACTTACATGAAAAGATGGCAGATTAAGAATGTTTCTAGAGAATTTCTGTCATAACAAATGACCATATAACTGATTTGCTGTACAGCATGTTAAAAAATGGAAATGAATGCTAAAAAGAGTGGCAAGTTATGTATTAGTGAAGAGATTTTTTTCTCTCCTATGCAGTACTAAAATAGAGAAGTATGGGCCTCACAAGGTCTCTTGTATAAGAAGAGCTACAGCAGATTTCTGTAACAACCAGCTCATAATAAATTATGCTATTTGCAGATAAAAGAAAACTCTGATATGTTGCCCAAAGATAGCCTGAAAGAACATTAGAGACAACAGTAACAAATGAAAAATTTTAAATTACTATGCAGAATGGAAGAGTTGAAAATGATTTTATTTGAGAATTACTGAAGTATCAGTTTGATTTGATGTACAGGTACTCCTTGACGTACAACCACAATAGAGTCCAACATTTCTGTTGCTAAGTGAGACAGCTGTCAAGTGAGCTTTGCCCCATTTTACAACCTTCCTTGCCACATTTGTTAAGTGAATCACTGCAGTTGTTAAGTTAAGAACATGGTTGTTAAGTGAATCTAGCTTCCTCATTGACTTTGCTTGTCAGAAGTTTGGCAAAGAGGATCACATGACCCTGGGACACTGCAACCATCATAACTACGTGCAATTTGACAAGCATTTGACAAGTGACATTTGACATTTTGATCACATTACCACAGGGAAGCCACGACAGTCATAAGTATGAAAAACAGTCATAAGTCAGTTTTTTCAGTGCCGTTGTAACTTTGAATGGTCACTAAATGAACTGTTGTAAGTCGAGGACTAACAATTTCAGTTGTAAAAATAACATAACTGACTAGATAGTTTTTACTGTTCTGAAGTAGCAATGCTACTAAATCCTTTGCTTTAGTGATGATTGTTTAAAAAAATGCATGGCCTGCATTTGGAAAAAACTGTTTCCTTGCAGAATTTATTTGTGATGAGTATATGTTAGGACAAAGTTGTAACATTTCTTCACAGATCACTAGATACATGGTTATATATTGCACCCAGCCACCTGTAAAATAGTTGCACATATTTAAAATGCAATAGTATTACTATTCTTGTTTGAAATTATCAGAGAACAAGACAAGGAAGGGAGTGGGATGGAACGGAACGGAACAGAACGGAACAGAATAGAATAGAATAGAATAGACTAGAATAGAATTCTTCAATGGCCAAGTGTGATTGGACATACAAGAAATTTGTCTCCAGTGCATAAACTCACAGTGTACATATAGACAGCAAGTACTAGGTCATAGGTCATAATGTCTATACATAATACATAATAATTTGAACAATTTTCCAAAATATATTAAACCATGTTTTTGGCACTAAGGGTATTTGCATTTAATCATGTAGTATAGAAAAGAAATGCAGTCTAACTCTACTTCTTTTATCCCTTTTATAAATATTATCTTTAACAAATGATAAAGTTGTGCTATAAAAAGACTCAACTGTCATAATATTCCCTGTTTGAATGTCTCATCTATTAATAGTTAAATTCTCTCATACTTTTTTTTCTCTAAATTAGAGCCTATTTGAAACTGAATGTTAGCCCTGACAACAGCCTTTCCTTTCTGTTCTATTGATCCCTTCTCTTCTAAATCTATGATGAGGTAGTGGTTGTGTGCATATGGGGCATACAGCTGTGACAGCAATATTTCTTTGGAAACCTAAATTGAAACCAGTTTCTTTGGAAGCTGTTATTTAGGGGAGTATTGCCTCTAATGCTTGAGGTAATATGTTGTTATTGTGATTAGTAACTCTTCATAGCTATATTCTCTTTTACAAAGGACAGTTATATTGATAGATTATATGCTGTTAAATTGTTCTGACTTTTAGGAATGAGATAGTTAGTTCATCTTCAGAATGATCTGTCCCCAGCCTGTCTCTTCAGAACTTTCAACAGTGCACTCATTGTCTTTATAATCAAATTTGTACACCATGCTGCTGGTTGTCTTGCTTTCTCTTTCTCTCTACGTTTCCCAGTATTATTGATTTCTCAAGGGAGCAAAGTCTTCAGATAATGACTTCAAAATATGGAAATTTCAACCTGGTCATTTTTGCCTTATTTAATAATCTGTTTGTTTTTTTGGTTGTGCACGGTGTTCTCAGGCATCTTCTTCAATACCAATATTCAAAAGCATCAAATACCTTTTCTATCCGGTTCATTTAGATATCTACTGTCTACTATCTACTGTCTATGATCTACTGTTCATTTTATATCTACTGTCAAAAATTGAGGGGTTGTTATATTGTTCATTCATAAAATTAAGTCAGTCTGAACTAATGCTGGTGTTGCATTTGTGTCTTCCAGTGTTAAAACTAAACAAGCAATATCCCATATTTTGACTAAGACTAATTACTTTACAGGGTGCTCTCATTGAAGAAAATAAAATAATTTTGTGTTTTAGCATTCTATAATCTAACTTCATAATTAAAGTTGAACAACAACATAGTCTACTATTTTTTTGTGTTTGGCAAAAATAATTTATCTATCTTTGCTGCATCTTATTTTGTATAATATGAAGAAAAAATTGCTTCCTTTTTAAGCATTTTTATAATTATAGCCTATTTTTCTTTCCTCCAAAGAGGATTTTTTGTCTTAATGAATGAATGCAATTATTTTCAGGACATTGAGCCAATTATAATTGCCTTCACACTTCAGATCATATTTTGTTAAGAAAAGAGAGTTTGAAGACTACAGACAGCTTTTATAAAAGGAGAAAGTTTATCTAGTTAGCCCAAAGCATTGATATTTTGGCTCATTGGGTAGTTATCTTTAGTGCCTACAGATTCCTTTTGGTTTAAGCCAGTTGTTCTCCAAGGAGAGATTTAAAACCTTGCAATATTTATAGTGTTCTGATTTGTAAAGTTGGCACTTACTTCATTGTTTCAATGTAGTATTAATTGCCAGACACATTTAAAAAATGTAAATTACAAATTCTTCAGTATAATGGCAGCATATGGAAAGATTTCTCTTGAATCATGTAGCAAATTCTTGTTTTCAAAGGGAAATTCCTTTGTTGCAGATCTCCAGATTGTTGTGAAGAGAGAATAGTGTCACTCCAAAAGTTTGCAGCATATAATATATCTCTGAGGGAGGCTTTTTAAATAAATCTTTAGGTTGACAGTTATGATACAACTGTTTTCCCTTTTCTTCAATTCATTTTGTTTAATTTTACATCCTTTTTGATTTGTCTAAAAAAACATATTTTCATTTGCTTTAACAAGGTGTGGGGTTTTTTGTACAGACGCTAGCACGGTAGGATTGCAGTTGAAAGTGAATGAACCAGTGAAGCTTGGAAAGGCCATGGCCCTTCTTCAGATGGTAGCGATAAGTTGAAAGACTCATTAATCAACAGCAGAGTCACAGGTGTGGTGGCTTTCCTACAAACTGCCAGCAGACTGTGAAAGTCATATCTACCACACAATGCTGTCAAAATAGGATTGCAAACACTTGTGCCCTTTTCTCTTTCAGCTTGAAAAATGCTGTGGTTTAAGTAAGGGAAATAAGCATTTGCACTAATTTTTAAAAACTGGATCTATTTTTAACTCTAAGGACTGCAGTAATAAAATGTGACTACATCGATTTATATGCACACTAGCTTTGCTATGTAACTAGTTATTGTTTTATAATCCTGAAAGGATCCAGTTGGCTTACAATAATAATTTGTAATTATTAATTACAAGCTTCATTTATAATGTTAATGAAAATTTAATGTTAGTTAAAATCTAAGCATCAGGAAATTAATATCCATCCAAAGACTGGTTTTAATATAAGAGCTGGTATTGAAAATGTTAGGAATGTGATATGCCAGCCATGTTAAAATATATACAGAAATAACATTAAAAATCATATTTATAAGTTTACTTCTTATTAAAGAGGAAAGTTTGTTTAGGGTCAAACTAGCATATTTTTCTCTCCTAAAAACAGCCTGCTCTGTTTATTATAGCAGAAAGATTTACTTTTTCATGCTCTTTGCTATATCAGAGCTATTGTTATTAATACGGTGAGGAGTAAAATTATCTTTTTCTGACCTTTATTTTTTATACTTCTTTTTTTATTCTTTTAATTTAGTAATTGCAGCCTTTTAAGAAAATTCACAGTAAAATATCATGAATATGTGCGTATTAATTGTACTAATAAAGAACTTTTTAACCACCTGTAAAGAACTAAATCTTTGTCAGTGAGGTTTTAATAAAATTAGCAGTAAAATGATATAATTACTTCTGAAATAATTGTATAGGTTATTCAATACTACATTTGATTAAAAAAAATGAAGTCACTTCTATGCATAAAGCCAAATCTCAGTAAATGCTATATTGAATTCAATAACTTATTGTTAATGAAGTACAATGAATTCTTTTTGTATGCAGAGCAGCAGAATCTCCTTAATCAAATTTTCTTATCATCAGTCCCATTTTAAATAGCTAATGTAATACTATTCCACTTGTGGTTTTATTTTATTTTTTTTTACTTCCCGCTATCTCCTTTTTTGATCAAAATAAGATATAATTGAAGACAGTTCTTTTTGAAGACAGTTCTTTTCTTAGGACTTATCCTGTATAAATACCCCAATTTTTATATGATACTTTATATTAGCATAAGAAACTAAAGCAAACAAAAGTATATGCAATTTGTAATCTTAATTTGTAAGTTTAGATTTCTTTCATACTGCTACAATTTTTAAACATCTCAGATCACTAGGGCACAATGAATGTAAAATGCCAGTGTCAGTCAAAGCATATAAGATAGGCTTTCAAGCACCTACCAGATATTTCTGAATCTAAAATGCCAGCAGTTAGGAATTCTAATAATTTGAACCTTCTGTTTTTGGATGGATGGATAGAGGAATGGACTGACCAACAGAGTCTTATACTAATTCTTCATCACCAAGAGCCCTGAACTCCTAAACTAAATGACCCAGTTAGGGAGGAGAAGGAATACTAGAAAGGAAAACATTTGGGGTTTTGCTCTTTATGGAGTAGCATGAATAAATTACAAAGTAGCTACATATTTCTTTTTATTAAATTCACTGGAACTTACTTGAAAAACATTCCAATAGTTCATTCCATATCTAAGGTATCATCTTGTTGTACATGATAATCAAAGGCAAGTTAGACCAATGGATAAAATAGTTATGAAGCCTTGTTACCTATTTAGGTCACCAAAGTTTATGATTACAGCAGAATCATATCTTCATACTTTTTTTTATTTTTAGCCTCAAACATTCATTATCTAAGAGTTCCAGTAAATAGTCAACAAGGTATATCTGTTATTCTGCCTCTTATGACCCATGCAGACATATCCCTAAGACTTTTGCTTGAAACCTGATAAATATCCTTGAGTCCAGATATTCATTGTACTGCTCTTATTTGATTTGCTGCCCAAATAATTCCTTTTTCTAGAATTTGGCTTTGGAACTGGATGCAACATTCATATAATTCTTTATTATTGTAGGAGATGACCAGGCTGAACCCAAGGGAGGGGGTCATATGTGTCACCAATCGTGAGTCTCTTCACGCCTATAAGAGATCTAAGTCCAGCCCACCTTGAATTCCTTCTATTCTTATCTCCCACTAACTTCCTTTGGCCGTTAATAGTTCAGATTCTTGTAGAGAGCTCAAGCTTATAATAAATCTTTATACACATTTGAACTATCTGGATTTCCTGCTTTTCCTAGCTCTTGACATGTTTCCTGGTGCTTATTCTAATATGTACTCCTATTTCCAAGTCCAGAATCTCACATTCTTTTTAAAAATATTTTGATTGCTTCATCATCTGTAAAGAAATCTATTTTGAATTGCCTTTTGTCTGAAACATGTTCCTTCTGAACAGATAGCTCAGTTCTACAAACTATATGGTTTCAATGCTAAATCTTAAAGGAGCTTTTTAGTCCTCTGTTACTCTGTCTTTAACTGGGATGCATAGCTTCATTTGAAATTTGACTCTAAATTGAATATTCTAGAACAATTTCACAATTTTTTCCTAGTTTGAGAGCCACACTTTTGGAAATTTTCCAAGAGTTTGGATTTGAATGTGGTAAAAACTATATCAAACCGAAAAAGTTTTGGAAATATTTCTGATGAAGTTCTTATGAAATGTTGAGGTCCAAACAGTCAGGAATCTTGTTCCTAACAAGAAGAAAGCCATAACAAGAGCCAGTTTGGTGTTTTGGTTAAGTCACCAGGCTAGAAACCAGGAGACTGTGAGGAGGATATCTGAAAAGAATATAGCAATACTGGAAAAAAACAACATCCAGAATCAGAAATAAGAGAACAGAGCTAACAGATCAATGTTGATTTATAATATAAAATATTCACACAAGCAGAATTGGAAGAACTGTAAAAGTCTATCCAGGGCAAAGAAATCAAAGCTTTGCCAGAAGTAGCTAAGGCAAACCACAGAGTCGGCAGCAGAGGAAGCCAGCATAATAAATCCTTTTCATTTTCAAACCAGGCACCCACTTCTCTGCCTTCTCAGAAAAAACAAAGCCATCTAATTAAAAAAGAAGAATTGAGCATATTGAACAGCATCAAAACAACAGAATAATCTTGCTTGCACTGAAGCTTGTACTAAAGAAACTGCTAGCACAAGTATTAAAAGAAGCTAGTACAGGTAATCAACTTATGACCAGAATTTATGTCACTAAGCAAAATAGTAGTTAAATAAGTCACATCCAATTTTACAAACTTTTTGTCATGTTTGTTAATTGAATTACTGCAATTGCTAAGTGAATCACACTGTCATTAAGTGAATCCAGCTTCACCCATTGCTTGTCAGAAGCTGACTGGAAAGGTTGCAGTTGGAAAACACATGACCCCAAGATGCTACAATTGTCATAAATACATTGCCAAGCAATTTAACAACATGCTTCAAAGAAGTGAAATTGAAGCTTGGTTAAAGAGGCAACATCAAGCAATTACAGGCCAATTACCTGTTTATCAGGAACTTTCAAATAGCTAACATGCAATTCCAGTCATTAGATATATAGCTGGAATAGTGGATGGGATCCAAGCAGAACTAAGAATATCTGGATGTGAGGGCAATCTGGCTGCAACATCTGTCACCCCGTTGATTGCCAGGGTTGATTCAGCTGATCTGGCTGGCTAGGCGGGAGTCCCCTTTCTCCCTCACTGCTCTATGTGTGTTCGTCCCGAAGCTGTGCGCTCAGTGGAAGAGGACAATCATCCCAGATAGGAGTGTACCGATCTTCGGTCAAGGGTATACAATAGCTGTGCTCCCCTGCTAGAACCTCCAAACAAGCTCAAGGTCTAAAAGTAAGAATATCACAAAAATAATGATGATGAATTGAGAAGACAGCAACTGAAGAAACAATACCACCTAGTTAGTTGCTGCAAGAAGATTGCAGAGACTGAATAGAAACAATAGCATGAAAAATAGCAGTAATGGTCTAGAATACTGGTAAGAAATTCCAATTGTTTGTAAAACTTGTGGGATCACAAAACTTGTCGGACAAAGTAATAGAAAATAAAGATTTAATTTAAACAGACAAGCACTTCCTATATATAATATCCCACACTTAACAATTC
The DNA here is from genome assembly GCA_032468215.1 of Stegonotus admiraltiensis. Taxonomy (NCBI): domain Eukaryota; kingdom Metazoa; phylum Chordata; class Lepidosauria; order Squamata; family Colubridae; genus Stegonotus; species Stegonotus admiraltiensis. The sequence continues at coordinate 24,014 of JANHZT010005020.1, forward strand.
TCAATGAAGTCTAGCTAGTGAACGTTGCAGTTCCTAAAGACTGCAGAAGAGAAGAGAAAAACTTGAGAGAATCACAGTATGCAAGGACCTGCAAAGTAAAATGACTATGGTAAAAGAAAGCAAAGATACTACCAATAATAATATGTGCCTTGGGTGTAATCCCAAAACATGTGGCGCACCACTTGAACACCATTGGCATTGACAAGATCACCATCAGTCAGTTGTAAAAGGCAGCTTTACTTGGAACAGCTTACATCCTGTGACAAAACCTTTAACACTATCACACAGTATTGCCTATCCCAGGATTTTGAGAAGGACTCAATAGATGGATAAAAATGCCAAATCCAGTCTAAACATCTAGCTGACTATGTGATCAATTTAAATGCTTAATTTGGACTGAAGAAAAATCATAAAGTATTATATATTAGTTATCTCAGTGAGGACTCAGATCATTTACTATACCATAGTAATTATAAGTTAAATGAATGTTTTACTGAAAAACTAAATTATAACGTTTTCATTATTCTTTCCCTGCAATTTTTGTCTATATGTCTTTTCTTTGATTTTTTTCCTTATCATTTTTTATTTCTAGAATAAATTTCCTTACTAATGTAGCAAATTTTCTACTGTAATCAGATTCCTATTAAAATAAAAGTGTATCTTTTCAGCCATGTATAACTTTTTATATATCAAAGTTATTATAAAGTTGGTTTCAGTGTTTTCATAATATTGTGACCTTTTTGCCCATCTGAGATGTATGGCAGATATTTCTAAATAATACATATAGAAGATGCTTTTCCAGATCATAAATGACGAATCTTAATTTAGTATTTTCACTCTTATTTTGTATATGACATAATCTAACATATACCTGTTCTTTGTACTATTTTCTAAGGGCTGGAAAAAACTGGCATGAATATTTAACTCATTGAAAAAATTCTGTAGTTCTGCTCATTATCACTGAGTTTCCATGAGCAGGTAACAAAAATGTTCTATCCTAATTCTGTCCTGTCTAATGACTTATTGCTTTCTTGATATGAAATGTTGGAAACATAGTTTAATGAGTTTTTGTTTTGTATTAAAAATACAGCATATATACTGGGTGCCATTAGACTCAACCCATTATCCACAATCAAGTTTAATGTATTTGAAAATAGAACTTTAATAATTTTACAGTATGTTCTATTGTAACTTGATTTCCCTTTTGCTGAATGCCAGCATTCTTTTAAGGTTTAATTTTTTGTTGCTATGTGTGATAGTGAAATAATATCCTCTTTGTAGATTTTTTAAAATAAATTCTCTGTGCTTAATATTTAAGAAGATTCTGAATTAAGCCCAAAATTCTTAGATTAGTCACAATGTTTAATATACTCATAGAGTTTTTTTTCCAATGTATTAGAAATAAATGTATTCTATTAGGCAAAATATATGAAAATTGGTAATAGAATGTGAATTTATACAAACTTAATTATATTTAATATCACTGAAACTTTATCTCAAATATTTTGGCTGAGCAGACGTGTTCTTGAAACTCACATTGTAGTTTTTAAAATGCCCTTCTATTTTTCAGAAGGTTCTTAGCTGCTGGTGCATTTGCCACTATCATTATTTTTCACTGTAAACGTCATGTATTCTTAAGTTCCGTTGGGAAAATGTTTTTTTTCTATACCTGCTTCTATAAAATGACTATTAAAAAACAGATGTTAATGATCAGTTGTTCAAGTTAGCCATATTTATTTATATTATATTGGCATTTGGTCCAAAGAAGCAGTTCAAATTAAGCAATTATACTACATTTAAAGAAAGGTAGAATGTGATATATAAAAGAATGAATATCTTATGATTTCATGTCTGTTTATAAGTTATTTAAAAATTGTTAGTAACAAAATGGTGCTATTAGAAATTAAGACAATAATTTGAACACAAACATTCATACACACATTTTATTTTCATTCTTTAGCATTTTCACTGATTGTTTTGACTGTTTTTTTATACTTTTAAATGTGTGGGAACATTTCATGAAGATCTTTTTTATATTTAAATGTGCAGGCTTTCTGTCCAGCAAGTGTCCCATTGTCGCAATGTCACTACATCTCAAGATCTGACCTTTGCACCATAAGGATTCATGATAGTCCATGTTTTTTTACAAACTAGGTTGCTTTTGTCCTCCCGCTAGGGGGTATCAAAGCCTTTTGGAGAGCAAATTTCAAGTACTGATTGATTTGTAAAAACAAAAGTAATTTTTTGCATATACTTTGCACCGCCAGATGTCGCAAAGGCTTCATTCATTAAATGTTTTTAATCCAAAATATGGCACTACTAATTTAGTGTTTAAAGGGCCATAACAGGTCAGTAGATTGTCCTTCAAAGATTTGATTTACACATTCACAAATATGTCAGCATAAAAAGATAACCACAAGTCTAACTTAGATGTTACTAGCACTAAATGACTGATACAACTATTTTAATTAATATAATATTTTTAGTTGGAATTATTGTGACCCAATTTCTCCTATCTCTATCCAAGAGAGAAAAGAAATCCTTTATAGGTTGAGGTATGACCAAAATATGTAACTTTTTAAAAAGAAAATCTAGAATAATGAAGCATAATGTAAAATATATTTCAACTGAAATTATTTATCTGAGTACTAGTTGGCAGTTCAACCTCTAAAATGTGAAAACAAGAATTTGATCCTTCTTTAAGACTAACAAAATGAGAAAGGGAGAAGACATTGAAAGAAAACAGGATGTTTTCAACGTGTCTCCAGAATAAATGAGAGGCCTGTCAAAAAATTGAGCTAAACTAATATCTTTTAAAAGATGAATTAACCTAAGTATATCATTTAGTTTATTGATGATATGCTATGTTTTTCTGTTCAGAATATCATACACTTTAAATTGCAAAATCTAGTTTTATTAAGTTGTATTTGGGGATGAGTTTAGTAGAAACTAAAGGAATGTCAAATTTAAAAAATGACAAAAACCATATTCCACCTAACCAGATTTCACAGAACTTGAAAGATCAATGGATAATTTTGCTATTCAATTTTGTTAATCAAAATTATTTGATTCCTATTATTTATATCAATTTTATATGCACAAAGAGTTTCTTATGGCAAATAACATGCTCAAACTCACTTTTTTCTGTCCAGTTATATTTAAGATTACATAACCAATTATCCTCTACTTTCCACCAATTCATCAAATTAGCCTAGATATTAATTCAACAGAACTAAAATTGTATTGCTGGTGTTCTCAGGGGATTTGCATGGATGAGTGCACATCATGATTGTACTTTCCCACATTGTATCTATGTATCTGTGCAATACATAAATAGATAGCTAGGGACTATTTAATAGGTAGATACTGGCAAGTTTAGAAATCTTAACAATAACATTTTTAAATTTATCTGCCTTCGTCATTTTCCTTTTAAAAATAAAATAAAATGTTTTTAAAAAAATGATTCCTACAGACATTTGCCTGATCTGAAGTTTGCAATCTTTTGCACTCAAAGAAAGATCTTTTTTCACCAAAGATCTTAATATTTTATTATTTCATTCTTGAATTTTGATTTTTAATGGTTAAATCTAAAGGTAAGTGTTTCACTAAATCTTGAAATGTTTTTATTATAATTTTATGCCAATAAGAATTCATATCAAAACACTTTATTTTGGTGATGACCAGGTCATGTACCTAAATACACAAAATTTATTAGTATAAAATAATCCAAAATCTAAGAATAATACAACAAATAAAAGAAAATTAGAGAATTTTCTTTTTACCAATCAAGAGTCAGGCATGTTTTTCTGCTACAGACCACTGTACGGAATTTAGCTACCTTTAAATAAATAAACACACACACATACACCTGTGTATTTATGAATTAATTAGTTTACAAGCAAAAAAGTAAAGAATGCAGTATATATTTTTAGAAAGGAGGGCATCTTCCGTTCATTTGTTGATATCCTGGGCTAAGTTCAAAGCATAGTATCTGTTCTTATAATTTTGGCAAGAGTTGTTTATCATACTTTATGTAATAGGAATGTTTAAGAAACCGGCCATGGAATATAAATATCTGTGGCACTTCCTACTGGGCTTCTAAGGAATTAATATGAATAGGTATATATTAGCATTTACTAAGCATCTTGAATTTACCACATCATATTCAAATCTAATATATATAAAAGAATATATTAGAATATTGGTTTACATACATAATTTATGATAGAAATTCAAAAAGTATAGAGAACATACAAGAAAGGCTAAATATAATAAGGAGATACACAGAATTTCTAGCCTATAAGTTGATGTTTTTGTTATTTTTTTATAATTTGTTTACAGTAGTAGGTTATTGCTATATAAATAAAATACAAGACATTTTGTCAATAATGAAATTTTCTGGATTTGGTCCAGAGTTACATGAACCTGAATTTTCAAATGAATGTGGGAAAGTTGCAGTAATTTCAGCCAATTATCTGTGTAACTACTTTGTCCTCCAAAATCTGCCCTCTGAGGTCAGTTGGGCCTCTACATCAGATACAAGTGTCTGCAATTAGGGAGGGGTTGGAGGAAGAAGAAAGGACTGGCCAAAATTATTCCCATTTCTTCCACTTAGTATTTTTGCTGCATCCAACTTCTATTTGCAATTGGATCACGGAGAAGAAGATTTGGATCACCAAATTATTTTTATTTTTATATTTTATATTTATGATTACATTTATTTACAAAGTATTGTTCATTTATAGGCTTCCATATATATTTGATTTGTCATCTGGCTGGGAATAGATATGAGAGGAAAACTGAGGTGCATAGGATTGGGTAATACTATGTTAGAACATTAGAAAAATGAATACTTTCTGAAAACCATGTATGATTCTACTTTATAAATCTTTCCAAGTATTTCTTTTAAAAGAGCATTCACTTATGTTACAAAAACACTGGGCTACATTTGGATTTGGGTTCTGTATTTGTTCTATATTTGGACCCTCTCTCTCTCTCTCTCTCTCTCTCTCTCTCTCTCTTTCTCTTTCTCTTTCTCTTTCTCTTTCTCTCTGTCTCTGTCTGTCTATCTACTTGTCGGCCTCTGTCTCTTTGTGCGCGTGTGTGTGTGTGTATAGTTACACACTCTGAAATTCATGATCTCTCATGATATGCTAGGGAAAAAAATGAATCCATTTCAATAAATTAATAGGGATGAAAATCCCAGTCCATCCTTCTTTTCAGAGGTTCACATGCATTGTAATGAAATGCATTAGTAGTTTTGTTCACTTGAAATCCAAATGAGACCCATTTTGGCTCACACCCTTGACAATCTCTTTTATAAGCACTGCTGTCTCTTGTTCATGTGTGGGCCTAGTAAAAGGGTTTCTTTGTAAGATGCACAGAGACAATATAATGCCACGAAAGACGAAGATGTCAAAACACAAAGTTGGAGGCAATCTAACCAATGCCTCCCAATTTTTGTCTTTGAAAGCTTTCTTCATTAAAACTATTTAATTGTGAAGCTTATCTGGAGGTAGAGCTGTTGCTTAATATTTTCCAGTGTCATTCCTTGGACAGTCATTTGTAACTTTTTATATACTTTCAATCTTCATTGTTTAGTAAATTGGATGCCTTATTAGCAGGATAGTACTAGAATGACTTCTGTTTGAATTATTTGGGTGTAATGAGGTACAAATGTTTCATACATATCCCTTCTCTTTTTCCTCTTCAAAGCTGAAAGAGCTTTATACAACATGCAAAAATTACGTATTATAAAATATATTTTAAAATATATTCAGTACTTTTCAATTATCTGCTGCTCTTTCTGTTTTCAATGAATTTATGTTGCCACCAATAATAATATGATTAAATATACATACATGGATAATTTCCAATATGCCCAAATATAAATGCTATTCATTTATACAGTTTTCCTAGAAATATTGCATTAAAATAAAACTTAATTGCTATTTAATATATTAATATATATTGAAATGAGCCATAGCTAATGTGCATGTTTGTTTAAAAGTGATCGTATATTTATGGACAAATATACTTTTGCAATTTTTCAGAAAAAAGTAGTTGAGCCCCTATGGTTTTATTAAATTACTATTATGAATATTAATTTCGTAAAATATGTAAGAAATAGTGAATTTTTAGTGTAGACATAATGTCTAAGAATGAACAGAAGCAACTCTGGCCTATGCAGCGAGTAAACTTAGTAATTGTTTGTGATAGGTGGTTTTTTTGAGTGCCATATGTATAAAAAGCTCCAGGCCCAGGTATCTCATCTGCTGGCAAACAGATTTTCCAGGTGATGAATATTAAATTTTAATATATTTAAATATTAAGAGAATCATAGCTTCAGTAATTTTATCCTACAGTTGTACACAAAATATACCAGAAGTAATAGCTACCTAAGAAGGATATATTTGTTTGGAATAGTTTGCAACAATAAATATTTGATTTATTTTATTATTTATGTAGCATTCCATGCATAATATATTAAAAACATTATATAATTGTTTATTCATGTAGTTCAAACTACTTTGTGAACAATTTTATGTGAACACAATGAATGAAGGCAGTAGAGTTCCAAAATACGGTCAGTATTATGCCTAATTCCATAACTGCATTGCACCCTGTTGCCGACTTAATGTCAGCCATTCTAGATTTCATGTTGATAGACCTTTTTTTGGAATCAGGGAATATTTGTAGCGGGATAAGGTTTAGTTATTACTTATTATTAAGGAGTATTATTTATTTATGTATTTATTAATCAAATGTATGTAGCTGCTAATCTCTTTTCAAAGGGGAGATAACTTTATGTGCAAAGTTGCATGTAATAAATTTGTAATCATTATTATTATATAAATATATATAATTACTCATTGTATCTACGGTACTAAACTCTTATGTCTCAAATGGAGTAACTTACAGAATATTGGGACCAATTACTCCCATGCAAATAAAATTTGTAAGTTCTTGACATTTCCATGCTGCAGTACTGCTGCTGCTGAGCACTGTGGCCAAACTGCTGCAATCAGATGATCCTCATTTACAACATTCCCTGACACAAATCAATGGGAATGACACAATGACACAAAGCTTGGGAAGCTTGCAGAGACAAAGTCAATGGAGATTAAATGACCACAGCTAATAGTGGGAGCACAAAGGCAAGTTTGGATTTGCAACTTCCTTCCTGGAAAGCTGGCAGGAAGAAAGCCAATGGTGAACCTTATAGGGAAGGTCACAAGTTTCTTGGGTAAGTCTCCCACACTCAAGCAATCTGTGCTCGCAAATATATCTGAAAGGATGATCCAACAGGTCATGGGTTGTCTAGAACTATTGTTGTTCAAAACATTTACTGTTATTGTTCATATGGATAATGAAGTTTCTTCACGGTATTCATAAAAATTGTATAACAACATCATAGATAGATCTTATTGACTGAAATCCCATTCTCTATAGCTTTTTTGATATGGCTTCCAATCTGTAGAAGATTGGGAGATTCCTAGAATATTTTGGGGTTAGTGCAGGCATCTGCAGAAAAAGAGAGAATGAAAACTCCTTTAGTGTAGGTATTATTAATACTTACTTAATACTTAATTTAATACATTGTATTCAATACTAGTAGGAAAAAAGCAGTTAAAAAAACAGGTGACATTTTATGTGCAGTATTATTTCAAATTTTTATGACAACTTCCCCAATAAACTATGATTTTATTTTGCAAAAACATTTATTTTAAAATAATATATATGTACTAAAAGCAGTACCCATTAAAAAAACACTTTGAAGTGGTTGCTTCGGTCTTTCAGTAACCTGCTACATATATTATTTACATAGCCTCTGAAATGTAACATTAGTTCTAATCTGTGTTCCCCACTTTGAAATAGTGTAATAAACTCGTTTTTAGGACGAGAAGCAAAATATTTAGTGAAATCATTATATTTATTTGTTGGTATCAGAAAAATCACTAGCTGTGGACTCTATTTTTAAACCTTGTGAATCAGGGGTGAAATCTAAATATTTTCGCTACTGGTTCTGTGGGCGGAGCTTAATTAGTGGGCGGGGCTTGGTAAGGTGACTGGGTGGGTGTGGCCAAGTCAATGTCACTTCTTTGCCCTCTTTTAACCTACAAAACACAACACAACAGGCTCACCCACAATGTAAAAGCAGCTGTGCTGGACCCAAAATGGCCCCTACAACAAGCAGGAACCTCACACAGCCACAAAAAGCCCAAAAAACAACTTTCACACTTCACACACACACAACACAACAC
>JANHZT010005020.1:73146-84068 GCA_032468215.1 Stegonotus admiraltiensis
TGAAATAAAAAAGTCTTAAGGGAGTGGCGAAAGGTCCGGAGGTCGGGAAGCTGACGTATCCCTGGAGGAAGCTCATTATGATCTGCAGCTAAATTCCTTCAAGTGTATTTCTGAAAATATAGTCTGCCAAGCAATCCTGAAGCAACCAGATAACCTGGAGGGAACACTGTAAGCTGTGTGGATTTAATAGGGACAATGAAGTTTTTGCAATGTCTTGAAACCGAAATAGATCCAAGCCACTGGAGCTGCAATCACTATCCCTTAAAGCTGTGAGAGTGCTATCAAATAAGCAAAGAAGAAACCCTTTATGAAACCCTCCAGGAATTTGGTCATTCTTTTGGAGGACACACAAAAAAATTACCTTCCGTAGTACAATGTTTACAGACACTCAGAAATGAAGAATGTGTTGGGAAAGTTGCAAGAAGCTTTTGGATTAATTGACTAAAAAGCATAGTTCTGTAAATGTAATAATGTCTATTGCATGTTCAGAAATGAATTGGAGAGGGATGGAGCTATGATCAGCAGGCCTTAGTCCTTAAAAATTCCCCCAAAGCCACTATAACCATAGAACACAAATAGAAGCTAGATATTGACCACACGTACCTATTGATAGATATAGATACCGTGTTGTGTCATGTGCAATCCTCCTGAATCCTCTTTCCATGGGCTGATCAGAATATAGAGATGTTCCTCCATCAGAAATCCCCAAGAAAAAAGCCTTTGATCTTAGGGCTTCTGTTAGGAATTAGTGTGAAATTTATGAAACAATTTAACTTCAGATTCAGCAAAGGTTTTTACAGGAAAAGCAAGGAAAATGGAGAAAACTATGCTTTCTGTAATCGAAGGGTATAATCAGAACCACTGATTCTGGTTTGGTTTTATTTTTTTATATAGTTGCTTTGTTTTTAAAAGAAACAGCGCAGAGAAATAATATTCTGAAATATTTACGTTATAATAGTTTTACTGCTGTTCTTCAGCACTAATTTAAAACTAAATTTGGTATTTTAGAAGTTATTTTATAGTCTATACTGTTTGATCCTGTAAGTTAGAGATGAAACCATGGGTATCTTATAAAAAAACCAAGATTATCACTCTTTGCTACTACTATCAAGTTATTTATGCTTAACCAAGCATTTATTTATCAGTTCTTAATGACAAAGTCTAACAAGGTTATTACACTTGAGAGAAAAATATGTAAGACAGGTTTTCTAATTAATCACAAGAAGGGTTCAAGAAGGTCTGGCTATTTCTGTCTATAGAACATCTTATGAAGTGTCTTTCAAGTGTCTATTAATAAAACTCCTGCTATTACATTGTTTTAAATTATTGCAGCTTTTGGGGATGGGTGTTAATGTAGTCTTTCTATATCAGAACGTACAAATAAATGTACCTAGTAAATTGTGGTTATTAATTGTGCTTATTAATTGTGGATGTAATCACTCTTAGGTGAAAAAAAAACAGAATATAAGAAATTAAAATTAAACTCAGACAACATGCAAAATAGTTTTACATCAAGAAACTTCAGCTTTCAAGGTTAAGACAAAAATCCCAGCTTGCATAAAACAGCAAACTGCCTTGGGAGATACTGGACTGTTCCTTCAGTGATAGGTTTAAATAGAAACTGGATTTCCAACTGTCAGGAATGTTAAAGTAGTAGATTCCTGCTCTGGACTGTCACCAAAGGTAACAAAATACCTATTTTTACCTTAATCAAATAAACCAACTTTATATTCCTTCCTTTTACTTTTAACAATCTTGATTTTTAGTCCTTTCAGATAAAGTGCTAGAACTTGATTTATTTTCATGTTTTCTTGTCCCTTCTCACAAAATTCCTCAAAATTTTAACATGTCTCTTTTGTAAATCCACTATAGGAAAATTATTCAGGCCACTCTCCTGGTTTGTTATTTCTATATCCATTTTAATTATTAAGATATCAGCAGTTTCATTTATATGTCCAGCATAGCATCTTTTTACATATCATTCTTGTAGCCTGACATTTTTAAATCCACTTTCAGATCATGCTCAATCTTGGCAGATTAAACTTATTACTCTTTTATAATATTCTTGAAGCATAATCTATCTATAGAGGCAAACAGTCTTGAAATGAAACAAGCCCATTGTTCAAAAATATCCTTCAGTCTTTATTCTGTATTAATATGTCAAATGTATTTAACTTCTCCTTTAATTGCAATCTTTAGTTTCTTCTGATTCCTTCTAGTATCCAACCTTCAAAGTCTCATCGTATCATTTTTTCTAGAGAGAATTCAAAACAAAAGCATTTTTTCCACAGGAAGATTTCTTTCAGTTAGTTCCAAAATCTTATTCAGAATCCATCTGCATCTTAGTCTGTTTGTAACTTGCCAAAATCAATCACACTTTTGCTGTTTTTACTCCTCCTTCCCATTTTTTTTGAGGTCTTGAAAGCTGTATTTAAAACTTTCTTTGGTAAAGACTGAAGGAAACTCATCGGTGTTTTCAGATTTGTCGATCCAAAGATTTCTAATGTATAAATAGCTGTATATCAATATTAATAAAACATAATCTAAATTAACAATAAATAGTATACCCTTTAAGGTTTCCCTCCTGCAATGTACACTTGCAGTTTAGGGCTAAAATAGTATATCCAAATTACTGTATTCTCTTCCATAGAAACCCTACTCAACTAAATCATTTTGGGGAAAGTAGAGCAATTGTCTAAGCAGTTTTGTTCCTCTGACTTCTTTAAAGTTGGCTCTTTTCACTTCAAGTGATTTTTAAAAAGCAAATTTGATTAAATTATTAAGCTTTTGGTGTTTATTTCATACAGTCCATAGTGACATATTGTTTGTGTAGCTTTCAGATTGCATTGCTTGGTGTGGTGAGTTTTGGGGCATGTGTGTGGTCTACATGCATGTACTCGATTGATGCCCTTCTGCAGTGTGCAGATGCCTTTATGCAAATATATATGAACTTACACACCCAGCTACCATGCAGATCACAAATAAGTACTGCCTCAATCTAAGAAAATACAGAATGGAAGGGACCTTGTAGGTCATCTAGTCCAACCCCCCTGCCCAAGCAGGAGACCTTACACTATTTCTGACAAATGGCAGTCCAATCTCTTTTTGAAAGCCTCCAGTGATGAAGCTCCCACAACTTCTGAAAGCAATTTGTTGATAGTTCTCACTGTCAGAAAAATTCTCCTTATTTCTCGGTTGAATCTCTCCTTGATCAGTTTCCATTCATTATTCCTTGTCTGGCCTTCAGGTGCCTTGGAAAATAGCTTGACCACTTCCTCTCTATGGCATATATATACCGTATTTTTTGCAGTATAAGACACTTCGGACTATAAGACCTTTTTTTGGGAGGAAAATTAAAAAAAAAATCTGCCTCTGCCTGTCCCTCCCAGCAAATTGCCTCCTTGCAGCAAACAGCAAAGAGCTAGTTTCATTTTCAGCATAGCCTGATTAGCACAAGCAGCTGATGGTTGGGAGGCTGGATAGGCCTCCCGACCATCAGCTGTTTCAGACTTCAGGGATTGCCATACCCTATTGCCGCCTCCCTGTGTCCCATTTTTGGCCTTTGCGTGCCCATTTTGACCTCCACACACCCCATTTTCCACCCGTTCCATGCAGTGGGGATTGGAATGGGTGGAAAATGGGGTGCACGGAGGCCAAAAATGGGGTGCACGGAGACCAAAAATGGGCATGAGGCGGCAATAGGCAATAGCAATCCCTGCAGCCTGAAACAGCTGATGGTTGGGAGGCCAATCCAACCAACAATCAGCTGCTTGTGCTAATCAGGATAAGCTGAAACTGAAACAGGCTGTTTGCTGTTTGCTGAAAGGAGGCAAATTGCTGGGAGGCAGAAGCCAAAGGATGGGGGCCAGTGGGTGGGCAGGGCTACATTCAGTGTATAAGATGCACCCAAATTTTCATCCTCTTTTGGGGGGGGGGAAGTGTGTCTTATACTCCAAAAAATACAGTAACATATAAAATATAAGGCTTATTACATTTTCAGAATTACAACCTATGTATATTCAGCTAAATCTTTAATGTACAGTCCATACAGATAAGAATATTGACTTGAACATCTCTTATAATTTATTTTCCATTTCTGGTTTTCACATAGTATTGCTATTTACAGTATTCACATAAGTACAGCATATAGAACATGATTTTGTTCTTTAACCATAAAATAAAATAATTACAGAATGTAATTCCACCCAAGCTCATGATATTTTATCTAATTCATATGAGTACAAGATTTAGGCATATGTACATGCCTATAAATTATGACAAAATTAATTCTACAATCTGTATGAAAATAAAATTGTCTGGGATAAATTTTTGGAGTTGTTATGATTGTTCTTTTAATCATAAACCAAGTATTCCATATTGTCACTAAGATTTGGACCAAAATATTACTTATTTGGACAGCAAATTTAATTTAATCTTTGAACATGCTAATATAATCCTAAATAAGGTATGTGCCAGTTATAGATTTAATAGACTCATCTGAAAGTCACATTGTTAATTTGGAATAATATAAATTGAAAGCTACTCACAGAGCCAGGATTTTAAAATGAACAGATTCATCTAACTTGAGCTGGTATATGATCACATTTTGCCAGCTGATGCTGCCAAAATAATGTAATATATTTTGGATATGCTAATAAAGACATTTCTGCTGTGGACATCTCTGGAGCTTTCAATACTAAGTTCTGCTTTTTATGCAAATGAAAATAACTTCTTGGCATCAGAGTTTCTTATATTTCTGGATTACTTTAAACACAATAATGCAATTACACCTAAGAAGCATGCAAATTATACTTGATATACCCCTAGGTTTTCATTTTAGAATCAAATTTTTATCACTCAAGTAGTGATAGACATTTTCAACAAGTATAGAAAACTGCTACTGAAGATGGAGCTCTTACTGAATTGAACTCACTTATGATTATTTATAAGTGGATAAACAGCTTGTCATATAAGGAGTATCTTAGTGCCATATTTGTGTTACTCAATTTCACAAATATTTAAATGTTTTATTTTATTTTTTAAATGTTTTATTTATAGTTTATGTTATATGTAAAACAGAAAACTTATTAAGATAAATACTTCAAATTAAATTTGTGATCTCAAAATACTGAGTCATAAATTCATATTATGCTTATTAGACGTGTGGGATTCATTATTGTGATACACCATGGAGTAGTAAAAGAACTCTGCCTGTTAAATTAATGTATTTCATGTGAAATTATTAACGATATGTGACATATCTGTCTGCATTTTCTGACTTTATTATTCTTATTTGCTGCTTTTCCGTTGCACCCTTTTCCCAATTTTCATGGGCTCATTGAGCAAGTACCTCTTACTCTAAATTAACATACTGTTTCCCCGAAAATAAGACCCTGTCTTATATTTTTTTGAACCCTGAAATAAGTGCGTGGCCTTATTGCCATGCGCTCAAATGCCAGATTGGGCTTATTATCAGGAGATGTCTTATTTTGGGGGAAACAGGGTACAAGGTATTTGTGTGAAATCTAGTTTTCATTTAGCCAAATGCTCAGTCATTTTGTAGGGAAAATGGGCAGCATAAAAATTTAATTTGATTTTAAAAATAAATAAAATATATTTAATACATTTATTAAAATAAGTAAATAAATGACATAGTCTCATTCCAAGTCTGTCCATTACTAAAACAATAGACAGGTGGAAAGTGTTCCTTCCACCCAAGACGGAGTTACTTCAAGCCCTGTACATAGAGCAGGCTGGCAAAAGAGGAGCACAAAATTGAACATTGCAGTATAAACAGAACTTGAAACAAAGCAGTCACTGAAATTATTTTGTAATGAGCTATTTAGCTTCTTCTTCTTCTTCTTCATAAATCAGAAATTATTCCTTCTTGTACCTTTGTATTCTTCTATCTGTTCAATCCAGCTCGCCCAGAAGAAGTCTGGCAGGTTATATACAAGTATTTCTTTGTTGTTCTGCCTTGACAGCAACGAATTAAATAAGTGAGAAAATATATGCATTATTAATAAATTGGTAAAATGAGTACCCAGAAGATTATATCTCTCACAACTATGCTGGTGTAGCTAACATTGCAAAGGTCAGAAGCAAGTGAAGTTGAGCAGTGTGCAGAATAATAATGCTAAACATGGACACTTAGCTGACTCCTGTGCAGAGTTTCTAAGCTGGCTGATTCTGGAATGAGTAACCTTTGCTTAATAATGGCAACTCAGCAAAGAAATGAATGGATGTTAAGTTTTTTTAATATTTATATATCCTCCTCTCTATATTGAGACATAACCTCCTGTCTATAATTACTGTAGGGATAAGAGGCTTCTGGTGCACAGTCAGAGATGTAGAGAGCTCAGAATCTATTATGTGTTTGCTGACAGGCACCAAAACATAGAGGAACAAATTCTGGTGTATTTTGTTTATGTTCCTTTTTATAATTTTTCATAGTAGCTCTATACGCTAGTAAATAGATTCAGAAGAGAACCTGAACATAATAAAATTGAGAAGTTTACAGAGTGGAATATTCTGAGTGTGTTTTAAATACGTACATATCAGTGTGCTAGACTTGTAAAAAAATGGTTGTACAAAAATATAAGAAAATTGTATGCTCAGTAATAACCTAACAATTGTAATATGTTCCCATATAATAACAAATTTATTTATTTTTTTATTCCAATGTGGCTAACATAAATACCTCATATATTTAATTTCAGATGGGAGATGAAAGAGAAAGAAACTCTGAAAGAAGAAGAAAGAGCAATGCTAGAGGAATTACAAAAAAATTATCTCACACCACTTTCTCTTACTTCAGAAGATAAGGAATAACAGAGAACTTGATAAGAATATCTTTTAGTTATTAATTCTTTTTGTCAAAAAAATAGATTTTTCCGAAAGATGGCATTGCAAAAAAACACAACCCCAACTATATAATTTGTACATTTTCTATTTTATTGGCATTTTCTAGGGAACTGCTGCATCTTATATTTTAAAAATTTGTTTTCTTGATTATTTTCTAATATTTTGTCACATACGAGATGAGAAAAATAGTTTTAACAATTGTTAATATAAAAGTAAATTATATATAGCGCACAGCATAATATACTAAAATCAGCAGTAGAATCCATACATACTTTAAATATGTACTGTTTTTGGAACATTTAGAAAGCATATCTTAAACATGAAGCCTTTCCTTCCTTGTCTCTTCTCTTCTATGTTAACTCTTAGCTAAATAACACTATTATACATTCTTTTCTGGATATTTTCTAGATAGCTGCATATGTGTTAGAAGCAAAAGTAAGAATGACAGATGAATTGCTTTGCTTGATTTACTGGCATTACCATTACAGTGGTCCTTGTTTAGCGACCATTCAGTTATAAGTGATAAAAGTAACTTTGTGATCAATCCTCACATTTACAACCTTCACTGATCTGTAAAGCAAAGGAAAGATGAAGTACAAACATAAATGCAGTTTCACTTAGCAACTGCTTCATTTAGCAACTAAGTTGCTGATCCCGCTTGTAGTTCCTAAACAAGGACTGCCAGCAAAGTTACTTTCACACATGTAACTTCTTTCTTTTTACATGTAGTCCTCAACATACAACCATTTGTTTAAACCGTTCAAAGTTGCAACTGTACTGAAAAAAGTTATTTCCAGCTGGTCTTCACTCTTATGACCATCGTGGTATCTCCTTGGTCAGCTGATCAAAATTTGGTTGCTTGGCAACCAGTTTGTATTTATAATGGTTGCAGCATCTCAGGGTCATGTGATCACCATTTGTGACCTTCCCAGCTAGCTTCTAACATGGAAAGTCAATGTGGATGGACAAATTCATTTAACAACCATGTGATTCACTTAACAACTGCAGTGATTCACTTAACAACTGTGATAAAAAAAGATGGTAAAGCTGACTATGATTCAATTATGATCCTAATTGTGGTCATAAGTCGAGGACTACATCTTTAAATATGTACAAGGCACAAGACATCTTGTGTCTGTCTATGTGTATTTTTTTCTGTACTTTTTTTTAAAGAAGAACACAAAGGGTAAAACTGAGAAGATAAAGTATCACAAACTACCTTTTCGTCATATTGACGAAAGTAATATGCATTTCAGACACTACAAGGATGTACATCTCATAATTGGAGGAAATTCCTGCTTATGGACTGTCTTCGTAGAAAGATAGACACACCTTGGCTTTATTGGGAAGGAGATTTGATTTTTCTTCTCATGAGAAACTGACACTTTGGAATAATTCTTATTTGATAATGGCTACTATTGACATTTAAGAGGATCATCACAATCAGCTACTAAATAACAATAATTTTAAAATTTATCAACACTCTACAAAATGAATATGATTTACATAGAAATGGCAGTTAAAACTCTACACTGATCAGCCTTGATGTCCTTCTGACACTGCAGAGATTTTAAAGTTATTGGAGATGGCCTTTATGGAACTCTAAGCCAATAATTGATTATTAACATAAATTAAATATTTCAGATATATATTTGAATAATCTGGAAATTTGGAATATCAAGTTGGGATATCCTATACAACCAAATGAAAGGTTCCCAGTTTTAATGAATCCAGGTAGTCTTTGGTTAACAATGGCAATTGTGACAGGGGTTTCCATGACTAAGAAATACTGTCATAAAGAGCGATGTCCCATGAATGTGCCACTTAACAATGGAAATTGCAACAGTTCTGTATAGGAACTGTAGCAGTATTTTAGCTTCAAAAAGTTTCAAAGCAGTTGGCACATACTATGGGTTTCTGGATAAAAAGACCGAAATCCTCCTGAAGTCTCTTGAGCATTGGGATAAATCAGACATAAAAGTATCAATTCTCTGAATCGGGAAGGAAGCACAAAACCCAAGTACTTAAAACAAGATTGTTGTCCTATTTTGTGCTATTTGAGAGTTGAACAGAATTTTTTTGAAGTTCCTCAGAAATTGCACACACATCATTTTCTCAAGGTTTATTTATAATGAATGTTCCCTACAGAAGTGAACCTGTGCTCCCACAGCTCTCTGAAGACTTTCCAGGTTGAGATAGTATGAAACAGGATGTGCACGAAGCAATATATACATCCATTAGCCAATTTGGGGGATGAAAGTTCCCAAATAAAAACCACTTAAAGCCATTAAAAAAACATTATCTGTAGAAGATCACTTCTACAATTTGATGGGAGCAGGAGAGGGGGGCCTCTTTGAGTAACTTTTTAGTAACAAGGAGTGTCTTTAATGTTTCTAGTTTTTTGAAGTAACACGCAAAAATATGAAATTCTGATAAAGACTGGTCCAAACTGGCCAGAGACAAAAATTACTCAAAGAGTTGAACTTTAATCATCTGAAAACTCACACCTACTGAATGTGTAATTGGTTATTAACAAGATCATGCTAAGAATATTATGGAATGATATGAACTACATATAAAGTTACTGAACAAGCACATTATATCACAGATGTATCAAATTATGCTAACCGATGGATGAACACATTCCAAACTCAATATGTAAGAGCAGTATATAAAGTGATTTTTACTTTAGAAGGGGCTTCTCATCTTGGATCCGGGGGGGGGATTTCTTTTTTACTTAAATTAATATTTATATTTATAATATTAATATACCTTTCCAGCTCAAATCCTATTTTGGCAAAGCTACACCAGGCTAAGGACCTTTAACAAATTTTCCTAGAAATATAGCCTCTTTGCAGCTTCCGTACTTAGATTACCAGATCTCCAGGTCAGATGGCAAAGTCATGTCTTCAGAATCTTGGGAAGGCCAGCATTATTTGGAACCAATCTGACCTCAGGGTGAATGATATGCCAAAGAGCAGGTGCAATGGCTGAAAAGACTTTTCTCCTGGGTCCTGTCACATGATATTCCTTTGTGGATAGGACCCAAGTGTCCATCCAGAATGGACGTGATTTGAGAGGGGCGGTCCCTCACATAACCCAGCTTGTGACATGTAGGGCTTTACAGATCATTACCAGTATCTTGAATTGAACCTGGAAGCAAAATGATAACCTAAGTAGCTTGCAGAGTAGAGGTGTAACGTGCTGATATACAGGCACATATAATTGCTGATTCGACTATATTGTGTACGAGCTGAAATTTCTAGATGTTGGTCAAGGCAGAAGTGTAGTATTTGTTACAGAAGTGTAGTATTTGTTACAGTAATCCATGTGGGACGTGACCAAGGCATGAGTTACTGGTGTAGGAATGGATGCGACTGGTGCACAATCTGAAGTCATGCAAAGGGCAAAGACTATCTAGCCACAACTGCCATCTGCTCATTTAGTTAAGAGTCATGAGTCCAGAAGACTCTGGGTTGTGCACCTCACACAATGCCTACAAAGGACCTCACCCAGCAGTCAAGTAGATGTTAAACAGGAGTGGAGAAAGAACATGCGGCATCACACAATGTGAAATAATACCTCAGAGCTCAGCATGTTTCATTCCTCGTTCTTAATGAATTCACCGACAATCACTCAATCCGCTTGTCAGCTTCACTTTACACTGTATTCTGACTTGCAAGCGTTGACTATTCAGTAAGCCACGGCTATGCAAAGCATGATTTTGGCTTAGCTAACTCTTATCGGATCTGGGCTGCAAAAATGCGGCTGACCGCCAGACGGCAGTTAAAAAAACCCCAAAAAACCAGGACTTTCTTTGCCATTTCGCTGCCGCCTAGAGCCTGACCGCCTTTCTGCAATCCAGATTCCGCAGCCCAAGATTTCGGACGCCGCGTGAACTCAGCCAAGAGGAAAGCCCTTCCGATCCCCGATGCATCCCTCCTAGCGGTCAGTCCACTTTTTTTTCCTTTTCTTGGGATAACGAATGTAAAGATGAAGGTTTCATTCCGCACCTACAGAAAACACGCATAGCCTTCAGACGCCACTCAGCCCCGGTC
>JANHZT010005023.1:51794-80664 GCA_032468215.1 Stegonotus admiraltiensis
GTTTTTTTTACTTTTAAAAGCATTTTTTCTTCAGCCGAAAAAATGCTTTTAAAAGTAAAAAAAAAAAAGCCTCTGATGATTGCGTGGCTCAGCTGGGATCATCAGAGCCTTTTAAAAGCATTTTTTCTACAACCTCTTTGGCTGAGCCTTCCAAGTATAGTGAGAGCCCCATGTGCTCTGTCTCACCATGCCCAGGAAGCCTGAGCCCTTTCCTCAGTGTTCCGCTCAGGAAACTGTTTGATGACAGTGACTGGGTGAGCCAGGATTGTGGTTATTGAATGAGGTGGTGACACAGCATCTTGCTTAATGGCTGCTTCATTTCAATGACCAGTATTCCAGGCTCAATTGTGGTTGTAAGAGAACACCTCTAACCATATTTATTACTTTTTCAAATTTAAAGAATACCACTGATAGAAAATGATCTTATGAGGTGAAGTCTCAATTGCTGTTCCTTTCATCAGATATAGCAGAATTTAGAAATGATCAATTAAAGGCATATACCACAAAATGGCTTCAAACTAATTGCTCTTATAACTCAGTAGGAATATTTTGATCATTAAAATGATTAAAAACAAAGAAAAGAAATAAAATTAAATAAAATGTAAGAAACATTATTCAACCATGGAAAAGTAATCTAAATTCCATACTTACAGGCTGAGGCTGTTCTGCAATACAGCAGTTGAAACACAACCAGAACTCACTCATTTTTTTTTAACAGTTCAAAGTGCAAATCTTAAAAGTTAGGAGCAAGACACAACACTTCAAATCTGAAAGGTATCTTGCCCTAATAATCAGTGTGCATGAGGTCCCACAGTAGCTAAATAAAATTCGTCCTTTAAGCTTCTTTGTCTACAAAATGATCCAAGCTGGCGTTCACGTAGCTCTCTTCTTTATCTCTCAAGGTATTGATTGCAGCATCACCAAACCAATAGTTTCCTTCATTTATTAGCGTTTTAGTAAAATCCTGAAAGAAAAGCAAAAAAGAGAAAATTAAAGAAACGTGATATATTGCTTGTTACACAGTGAGGTTTTAATTGCCAAACATTCCATATTCTACAAAGTTATACGCTATACGGAACTGAATATAAAATTTCTTTTTCTACAGTAAGACCCATAAAGAATAAATCTCAAATATGCAGAGATTCAGAACATGTACTTTATCTTGCCTTCCCTCCTCTTCCATACTTCTCAAAGAACGCCAAAAAAGGCCACATTAAATATTCCATGTGAACATTTTCTGCATATCATAAAATGACGCAGTAATAGTCCTCCTGATTCTTTAACAGCAACCTTATTTATTATTGTAATTACAGTAAGTTTCTGTTAGAATATCCTCTGTCTCTGTAGTATTTGTTTATGTCACCGGCCTGCTAAATAATCCCAGTTCATTTAAGTGTGTTTAAGCAACCTGGTTGTGTTCTTGCTGACATGCTATCAAGATGAACATAAATTGTGTACTGCTAACCTACTGCTGAAAGAAAGGGAGTTTTCAAAATATATACTATTTTTGAACTGCTACCTTAAAAGGTGATAAGCTCCTATAGTGGAAAAATTGAAACACACAAGATTCCATCCATACTTTGTGAGACTGAAGGGGTAGTTAATCTCTAACCTAGATGATTCTTTTTTTTTTGAAAACTTAATGAGGCATTCTACTGCTTTTATTTAGCTGTTTGGCATATTCCCCCATATTCTTTTATGGTATGGTCAAAATATATTACAGAAAACCGCACAGTGTCCGAATGTATGATTAAAAGTCCCTTAAACTGTTATGTGTGGCCAATTTACAATCTCTTAAGATTTAAATTAGGAAAATTTACACCCATCGTAATGATATGCAGGAACCTAGTAAAGACCTAGCTGTTCGCCTAGGTTTTTGGGGAAGGTGAATAGTGAGTCTCCTTTGAATGAAGGCTTTGGGCTGGGTTGTGTGTATGTGGGTTGCTTACGCTGTATGCTGTTTCAGGGCATTTGTTATTTCTTTTTGTCATTTCAAATTTTTTTTTATATTTAAGCGTAAGCTGCCCAAAGTTGTTGAAGGTTTCAGTAGGTAGCCTAAAATTATAGAAATGAAAATAATTATCATTAAACCCCCAGTACTGTTTTATAGAAAAATATGGATTATGCAATCAAATCAAATCCTATATACATTCTGAAT
This sequence comes from Stegonotus admiraltiensis, assembly GCA_032468215.1. Lineage (NCBI taxonomy): Eukaryota > Metazoa > Chordata > Lepidosauria > Squamata > Colubridae > Stegonotus > Stegonotus admiraltiensis. The sequence goes on from JANHZT010005023.1 coordinate 53,953, forward strand.
GTTAGTGTGGTTTTTGTTTAAAAAAGAAATTCTATATTTACTGATAATTCACTTATTTTGAAAAAATATCTCTTCATTTTCTTAGCTCCTTTCCCCTAACATATTTTGAGTAAAAGTGGCTAAGAATCTGGAGTATTAATTCCATATATTAAGAATGGGAAGAAGTTTTCTTTCTATCTATCTATCTATCTATCTATCTATCTATCTATCTATCTCCATCCATCTATCCATCCACCTACCTACATATCATCTATCTATCTATCTATCTATCTATCTATCTATCTATCTATCTATCTATCTATCATCTACCTGGGGTAAATATACAGTATATTTACCTAATACCTAAGGGATTCCTATCTTAAAGTTATCTTCTTCCTTCTCTTTCCTCCAAGCTATAGTAATACAGAAGCTATATGTCAAAACATAACATATTGCAGTGATAACATAATCAAGGTAGGTGTTGGTGATTTGCAGTAGCTACTTCTGAAATGAGAAATGATACCTAGCATTTCATCTGACTGGCATCCAGATAAAGCTAATCACAATGACAGGTGCTATTCCATTCTCCCAATATTTTTCTGATATGTGAAAAACAAAACATATGATGCAAGCATGATCTTTATTTTATCACAAATAAAAGTCTTCTTTGGTAAAGAAAACCAAAGACAAATGTCTGATAATATTATTTAGTTTCCTATAAAAATGAAGCCAATAAGGCACAATTTCACAATGCAAGAAATTTAGAAGAATCATGCTTCACTTATAACATTAAACCAAGATGTTTGGTTTATTGTACTTGTAATGGCCAGGTTCATGCATGCTAATCTATAGTAGGTTTGATCACAGATCATGCTAAAACAAAAACAAAGCCATATTAGAACTTTATCTTTTATTTGTGTATTGTTGTCCTTACACGTGGTAGGTTGTTCCCGGTTCTGTCCGGTTCTTTAGAACCAGTAGTAAAAGCAGTGGGAGGCTCCACCCACACATCATAATGATGATCTGCGCATGCGCAGAAGTGCCCGACCTCCCATTGCGAACCAGTAGTAAAGGTAAGTAGAACCCACCCTTGTTACACATACATACACTTTGGACCCACTATGGAAGGGTGAATGCAGAAAACTCCCGGGAATAATCAGAAGAATATTGTACCTTGTTCTACCAAATTTTCTGACAGGAATTTCCTGATAGTGGGAATGATCAATCAATGGCCTTCTGGAATGATCAATCAATGGCTTGCCTTCTGGAATAGCGGATGCTCTGTTGCTAGAGATTTTCAAGAAAAAAACCGGACAACAATTTGTCCGGAATGGTATAAAGACTCCTGCTTTGGGCAAATGGTTGGACTAGAAGACCTACAAGGTTCCTTTCAGCCCTGTGATTCTCACACTTATGACTGCAGCCCTGTGAGACTCACACTTATGACTGCAGCATTCACCTTCTGTGACCTTCCCTGCTAGCTTCCCATGCAAAATCAATGGGAAAATCAGCAGGGAAGGTTGCAAGTCACTCCGCTAAGTCGTTTGCACTCTCCTCCATCTGGAAGTAGCCATCCCCCCCAGCCCCACTGCACTTGTTCCTCAAGGGCCACCTACCCTCCCCCACTCAGGAGCAGCTACTCTTAACGTTATTGTGCCTGCTGGTCATCTGTACACCCTTCCCTGCCTGGCAGCAACCTCTTAGCACCTGCTTGCAAGCCATCTAGGTCTTGCTTAACAAACTGCAATCCACACTAACCACAGCAGAACGGAGTGCTGGGATTGTATTGCTGAGCAATACAGTCATGTTACCATTTTTCCTTTGCTTCACAGACCTGAGGAGATCATAAATGTGAGAATTGGTTGCAAGGGTACTGTGTCATCACAGTCGTAACTCTGAGGGCTAGGGGTAATTGGAAGCATCTATTATTTAACAAAAATAAAAGTGGCAGTCTGTCTACAACTTAACAGCTTTGAAATATATTTTTAGCATTATCAGCAACTGTAGGCTTGAAGATGGTAAAGACTGTAGCTCAAAGAAGCTAGGGAATTCCTGAGATAAGGAAGGCTGTCTGATGTTTAAATCATTTGAAATCTTTAATTTAGATGATCCATTTGGTACACATGTTTCTCTTTCCGTAATTAAATTTGTAAACTGGTTGAGGTTTTATTTTCTCACAGGAAAATATGGCATGCAGGTGATTGCATTTGGAGAGGTATTCTTATACAAGAATTTAATGGTCTCTCGAGATGACATCATTATCTATACTTGTTTCCTTTGCAATGCTGTCAACACATGTTGCACTGCTAAAAAAAATATGAAGCAATCAACTCTTCCCTAAGAAGTTTTGATTGGGCTTAAAAATCTCTTTATGACTAACATACTAACAGGTATCCTTACTACAATTCTGCTGTTTCCTCTATTTAGGTAATTGCTTTAATACATTTTATAATCAACTTAATTACATGTAAATGCTCACATACAATATTGTCTTTGGTTATCATGTGAGAGAGCTTGAAAATATCCTGTAGTCCCTATTTTCAAAAGATAAAAGTGGAAAACTGAGTATGTGAATATTAACATGTCTTATAAAAAGTTTATATAGGAGATATCTGAAAATGAATGTTTTAAGAAATTTTACCATCCTAATGTCTTGCTCATGTTATGTATGTTATGAGTTTTTACCATAAGCATTTAATATTGATAATTTCTTAAGCCATCTGCTCTACATATAGGAAATCTACCTTGTTTGATATATAACAGCTGCATTGAAGTCATGTAAAACCAGCATTATCTGAAGACGGTACTGCTTTACTGGCAAGAGGCTAGTAAGAACAGATAGTAGATAACTTAGTTAATTTGTTCTGCTGAAGTTCTGGCAGATAACAAAATTTAGGATTTCCCATTGTAATATCATGCAGTATTTTTTCCCCTGGCGTCAGATGGAACTAGTGTTAATGGGTCATGCAATTTATTTTAACTAGCATAGATGAATTGCACTTATTTAAACCTTCCCCACTTTCCACTCCTGATCCCTATTAGGATCACATAACCTAATTTGATATCCATGAAATACTTGGCATAACCTATGCATAATAAGTCATCAGACAGCAAGTTTTTGCTCTATGGCATAAACATGCTGCTAAATAAACCACAACAAAATGCAGCATTTTTGAGCTGCTATATCGCATAAAGCTAGCTATAAATATATCTTTGTACCACTAGAATATAAGGCAAGGTTGAATCGGTGGTTTTTCATTATTACTAGATAAGTGCGGCTCCTCCCTATGCATAATAAATGCAATTCTTCTCATTAAAATCATTTAGCAGTTAATATATTTTAAAGTTACAAATTAAAGACCTCTCTCCTTCAGAAAACACATCATGCTCAGTTACTCCCACGCAATTTCCTTTGCAGCTAACAAGCCTATGACTATTTAAGGCCTTGTAAGGCATGTGGTTATTTTTGGATTTCTTTTGCTTTGTGAACATTTTCAGCTTTCATCCTGACTATAAAGAGATTTTGTGATACACACAAAATTTTAAAAAATGGGTTTCCCCTCTCTTCTTTATCTTTGTTTTACAGTGATGCAAACTGTTTGGGCCAGAATAGAGTTTATGATACCAATCCAGTAATTAAATAAAAATGTTTAACAGATAAACATTTCAAATTAGATCGATGCTTTGAAGATCAAAGCATTCATTTCTGAGTTGGATTTTTAACCCCCAACTATTATGCCATATTATTTGCTTAAAATATTTCCCCTTATTTCTTATTGTACACAATTTATAGAAACATAGAGGTGTTTAATAATGCATGAAAAAGCAGGGATCAGAAATCTATGATCCTCGGATGTTATTACCAAACTAAAAGACCCAATATCCTTCACTATTCACATCTGAGCTGGGCCTTACAGTTCAGTACTTCCAGGTTCCAAATCTTAGAAGATAGTGTAATTAGTGTAATTAGAACACTCACTAGTCAGACATTCAAAGTAAGATTATGTCCGTTGTATGAAAAAAATTGGAGACACTTCAAATACAGTTTACCTTGTGCATTTTACATGCACTTCTGTATTTTATTTCAGCATCTCTGTGCATAAGTATTCTTTATACTACTGTCCCACACAGAATACCCCTTCTGATTTAGCAAATATTTCCACAAGTGATCTACAAAATATCTGTGTAAATGAAATTAACATTGGGGTAAGAATATATTCAATTAAAGGGACAAAGTTATAATAGAACTAAAATGAACAGTAGGAGAAAATATTACTTTCAATTTAATTTATTGAGATACACTTAACTTCAAGTGCAGGTAGTCTTCGACTTACAACAGTTCATTTAGTGACTGTTAAAAGTTACAACAGCACTGAAAAAAGTGACTTATGACTGTTTTTCACAATTGCAACCTTTGCAGCATCCCCACAATCATGTCAAGATCAAAATCCAGAATCTTCATACTTATGACCGTTGCTGTTTCCCAAGGTCATATGATCCCCTTTTGCAACCTTCTGACAAACAGATTCGCTTAACAACCAGGTTACTAACTTATCAACTACAGTGATTCACTTAACAACTATGGAAAGAAAGGTCGTAAAATAAAGCAAAACTCACTTAACAAATGTCTCAGTTAACAATAGAAATTTTGAGCTCAATTGTGGTTGTAAGTTGAAGGCTACAGATATTGCCCTTTTACTGCTAATTTAGCACAAGAGGGAAGTTTATTTTCCATTGCATATTAAGTATTACTTTAATCAAAAACAAGTTTTTTTTATTTTTTATTTTTTATTTTCTATTCGTGCAAATGTAGTTCATTTTATCCCATTTGCTGCCACGCTAATTTCTATTTCTGGGCTATGTAAAGGAAATGCAAATGGACTGGCCATGAAACAAACTCTCCCTCCCTTCCCCATAGGTAGAGGCAGTTTTCTAGAACTCAGTAATGGATGCAGCTTCATCAGCAAGATTATGCTGTTATGCTGACCAAGTCTGTTTTTAGTCATTTCTGTGATTAAATACTGTAAGGTTTCAAATAATGACAGGCACAATGCTAGTGAATAGTATAGTGCAGACGTTCTGTAGGATGACTAATTGTAGGTAGCTTTACAGTATTATAAGAGAAACTACACAATAATTAAAAGTAGCCTTATTATAAGAGAAAGAAGCAGCCGACAAAAGTATCTTACTGACTTACAGGAATCTGTCATTTAAACTCTGTAATTACAAGCATGTTTTGACTTCATGAAGTTGATTATATTCACTACTTATTTTGAGAATGTAAAAAGGATCACACAAAACCACTGCAGCATATAGAACATGGAACTTTAAGAGATTATTTTTTATATTCTTTAATATTAATTTTTCAACAAAAATTCATTTACACTATCCATTGTATAAATACCAAATGTCTTTTTTTAAAAAACAAACTAGTTTTGTCTAAAATTACAGACCTCACTGCTACCCATTGGAGTAATTACTTCAGTTTTTTCCCCTTGTACCACACTAATTCTGAACTTCTGTGTCTGTCAAGAACTAAATATATCATAGAATCATCCATCGTGCCACTTACCAGTTCCTGAAAATGATACAAATTTTGTCTACAGTGTTATTTAGAATACATTAACTATGAATCTACAGCCCATTTTTTAAAGGAAATTATTCCAATTTTGGGCTGCAGTACAGAAATGTATAAAAGAAGCTGCCATATTCAGTAAAAATTATCTATCATAAATCTTATTAATGATTTCACTAAAAAGATGTGGCAGCTAAACACATCTAATTCAATACTGCTCTGAATTCCCAAATTTTAGAACCTGATCTAAGGCCACAGCTTAAGACTAACTATATTTGGAAGGGAGGGGAAGTGCCAGCCTCATTAAAACGAAATGTTTTAATAATAGTCAAATAAGATTAAGGCAAAGTGTACAATTTACAGTAATGATTTATACAAGCTGCTCTGTGCCTGACAATGAAACATGAGTGAATCACACAAGTCAAATAATGTTCACATGCCACTCTAATACCCCCAAATTTATAGAAATGCCTCCCAATTTTTCTAGTCCCAAAGGTCTTGGAAAAGGCTCCTATTGCTGTCTTTTGTGCCAATATTCACAGCATTAAGAGTAAGAAATTTTTAGCATCAAGAGGAAGAATGTGAATATTAACGGCAGTTATTGATCAGCACTGTGTTGTTTTGAACAGATGCTGTGAAAAATAACCCAAGAATGATCATTTATCTAAGGTCCAAAGATCTATTTCATAAAGTTTAAGTTTATATTTAGATGATAGTATACAGCCTATGATCCCAGGCTTGTATACAATTTTCAGCTTAATTTAAAAAAATCCTCTGACAAAGATAACTGGTTCTAGGAATAGAAAGAATGGTGATTCCATCCTCCATTTTCTTCAGGCCTATCCACCATTAGGATGTGACTAGAATCCTCCACAGGTTACTTTATGTGGTTTTCGATGGAGTTTGGTTATCTATGCTATTATATTCACAACTTCCTGCTTGTTAGAAGAAAGGACAGCATAAGGAATTATTTTGGAGGGCATTTCCAGTGGTGGGATTCAGCCAGTTCGCACCACTTTGGGAGAACCGGTTGTTAACTTTCTGAGCAGTTTGGCAAACTGGTTGTTGGAAGAAATCATTAGTGCAGAGAACTGGTTGTTAAATTACTTGAATCCCACCATTGGGCATTTCACATACTATTTCATATACATGACTCCCTTCCCACCGACCATCCAAAAATCTACCTGTGTGCCAATGTATCACAAAAAAATTTGACACACATTACTAAATATGTAACTCTGGCTAAGGAAAAACCCTGTATTCACTCTCCTCTTTCCTCACCCCCCTTAGAAAGACTGTGGTAGAGCTAGCTGAATCACTCCAAACAGCTGGGTGATTAATGAAGTCTATTGTATTCACATCAGCACCATTATTCTGATTAAATCAGAGCTTATGCAAACAGCAAATCACATGGGTGAGGACACACATCTTATTCCCACTGAAATATTTTTAGTCAATTTCTTCAAATGACTATGGCCCTACATGCTACTGAAAACTTAAAAGCAAAAAGGAAAACAAAATGCCTGAAATCAACCAAGGATTCACCAACTTTTATAGGAGTATAAATTCAAACCCTGCTGTCGCAAATGCCCCAGGTTCCAGTTCAGTCTTACAAGTTGATAAATATTTTTAAAGGCACTAGTATCTGTCATCAGAAATGGTTTCATTTGTCTAAAACAGATTTTATAAAATCCCAACATCTATCCTCTTCAGAAGACTGTGGTCTTGCTTATCTACAAAGCTTAACATCTCAAATTGTGACCACATTGTCTTCCTAGCACTTTGGAAGACTGCTCTAATTCTTTTCTGCTAGGCCTGGTTGCTAAGGTGCCAGCTGCTCCGCCAATTCCAGCTGAAACGCAGATCTTTCAAGGGGGTACAAAGGGCTTCATTATCTTTTTTCAGAGCACTCACATGGAGAGAATGAAGCTCTTGCTGGCCCCCTCTCTCTTGAATAATTCCAACCACTCAATCATGCCCATTTACATATGAAGAGCCATGGAAGGGAAAGAATCCAACCTGAGCAAGTTTCAAAAGTTATACCCTGTGTCTCTGCTAGACGTTATTCTCAGAAATCAAAGCACTCTTCAGGTCCATGCCTTCAGAACCCAATAACTTTAACATTGTCAACCTTGACGCATAGTTAAATAATTTCTAAAAGGTTATAATAAAAAGATGCAGTTGTCGATAATGCTATTTTTAAAGCCAGACACATAATAACGACATAAAGTTTTTCATCCATAAGATGGCACTTAAAATAGTTTGCAGAAACATTTGAAAACAATTTACCAGGCAAACCCACACATTAATTTAAAAAAAACAAACACCTGAAGAACAATAGAGAACTTAGTGACAAAAATAGACTTTTACAGAATGTTTAATTGGTTTCAAAGATTACTACAGAAAAAGTGTGTTAAAAGTAAAAAAATAATCTAACAGAAGAGATAATGGTATCAGAGATATTAACCACTTACAATACCAGTTAATTTTCACTTGTGATAAGTGGTAAGTCTACAATGCAAAGGGAAAGGACCATTTTTCAAGAGAGATAAGAGTAGAAAGTATGTAATTTGGAGGAAAACTAATAAAAATTAGGACCAATGAAATAGAAATTTTACACTTTTTTCTTCACTGAAACAGCTGATTGGAAACTGCAATCTTAACAACTTAGAATTATCATCAATAATACTGTAACTTGTTTCAATAATTGGTTCAAAGCAAGAATTTTAGTATGTGGCAGACTTAAAATGTATTTTTAAAACACTAGTTGAGTTATCTTAATCATAATTTGGGAAGTCTACTTAAAATGTGAGTAAATTATCCTTAAAGTCCAGCCTGAGCTGAATACTAAAATTCTGAAATCTTCAAAAAAATTTAAAAAATGATGTTGTTAAACACATAAATTAGTATCTATTAAAAAGTATGTATTTTTTACCTTCGCAAGGGTTTTTCATTTTTTTGTCACCATTTTAAAAACAGTAAAATAATAAATTAAAACACATATACCACAAATTAATGTCTATCAGATTAGAGAATGTCCAAATTAAATGCCATGAAAGTCCTGATTTGGACAGCACAGGAATAACTATGGAGAATCTTCTTAATTATTTGCCTTTGATCAGGAATTTAGGAAGTCATATTTGAGCCTTTCCAAAATCCATATGGGTTGTAAAACTCTTGAAGCTTGGTTTTTCTTTATCTCTATTCAGTAATATCAAAATTGACAAATATTATTAGGTTCCAGGTGTATTTAAACTGTTAACAAAACTAAACTTTAATTGAAACAATTGCTTAAGAGACTATTGAAAAATATATGGCAGTCCATCAAGCTCCAAATATATCTGAGAAATTGATTACTATGTAAATCACAAATGGACAAGCTTGATTGAATCCTACCTCATGACAGGAATTATACTTTCTATTATAGGAAGGTGTAACTTATGTGACGTTTCAAAGGTTTCCATTAATGGTAGCAAAAGATGTTTTCATCTGAATTTTAGAGTCTCTCTTCCCATACTAAAATTCATCCAGGGAAGGAAAAATAAGTGAGTCTGCTTCTACTAAAAGCCACTAACGTGTGTCTAAATCTCTATCTGATCCAATTTCTAATCACAGATCTGCTCTGTCTTTTAATAATTCATCAAATTATAGATGGGTTAAAATCTAAACATTTTTACAGCCAATGATTTTATCATTCATATTTTTTTTATTTTAAGATATAGTGATATACACATCTCCAGGTAATCTATTGAATTTATAAATAACTAATGATTGATTGATAGATGCAACAGTCCTGTTAAAACACAAGTACAGATGGCTGTGAACATCCCTGCAGATTATGTTGTTAGATGGTTGTATCTTATTAGCACTCTAATGGACCTCTAACAACAACAACAAAAATCAATCTATTAAGCAGACTTTAAATAAATGACCACAAATATTTGCATTTATTGCATCTCTAATTAATTATTTTCCTTAAACATTTTCTCTCAAGAGTTTTTAATTTTGCTATCACCTTGGGAATGAGTTGTCTTGTGTAAAATCGAACAGATGTTTGAATTCAGAGGCTTCTTTAAATTCATCCTATATCCATTGCACATTACAGCCAAACTGTAACCAAAAAGAATTTCAATGGTTATAGTTCTGGGCTACATATTATGATTACTGCATATATAACTTCCTGTTAAACAAATGTACAAACATCTAGGAATTTGGACCAAGTTCCTTTTCTGGATATAGAAAATCTTAAAAATGTGTACACAATGAATTTTATTTCATTATTTTAGGGGCATGTAGGTCTATCTGCATTCTAGGTATGATGGTTTCTTAGCATTTGTAAAATAAGGCCAATTAGTGTAAAATAGAACTTAAGCTTTTCTTCACAATCAAATGGTCCCTATCATCTCATCAAAGGACACTAAGGACACTATCATTGGTAAGTGGAGATGCCCTGCCCATATGATCACTTGCGGTTTCTTCCTCAGAGCAACACATTTGATTAAATTCCAGCTCTCCTAAAGTACAAAAAAATTGCTACAAATATAACTTTGCAATTGAACATTGGAAGTAAGCAGGTTTCTATTGAAAAGAAATTCTGTTTCATTTCACCTTCCAGTTACATCCTAATTTCTTATGTTTTTTGTATTAGTTGCTAAGACACTGTTTTGTCTTTGTGCCTTCTTTTAACACTGAGCAGCTGAAGGGTTTGTACCTCAACCTTAGGTACGAATTTTGTTTTGTTTTTTAAAAATAATAATTTTGCCAAAATTAAATTTAATTTTAAATTGGCCAAGAAGAAAAGTAACACAAACTAAGGATGGCAATCTGAAACTGTTGGGATGCTCAGATTTTTTGGGAGGGAAAATATAGCGCTTCCTTTTTAATTGGGTAACTAGTGGGAAGGCTGACCTGATCATCCAGTATTCTTGGTGTTTCCTTAATAATGGCAATGAGGACAACTGTTAGTCATTTTAAAAGTTATTATGAGAGTAGGGGAAGTAAAAAGAAAAATGGAAGTTCATCAGTGTAGCACACTTGGAAGATGTGCTAGTTTTGCAAATGAACAAATGCTTTAGATATAAAAGAATAATGATAGATGGAATTTTTGCAACAAAAATTTGTTTCTTTTAGAAGATTAATATGATGCAGATAGTGCATGTTCTATTTCTATATATTTGAAACATAATTTGCAAATAGACTTTTTTTAGCACCAGGATTTTATGAAGAAACAACATTGAGTAAATAATCATAGCTAAAGAAAAAGCAGTTATTCTTTAGAGTTAGCATTAAGGCTAAAGTTATACATCAGGAAAAATATGCATTGTTAATCAATCTGCCTATCCATAGCTTGCTGGAAGGCAAGATTGTCCATGAAGTACATTCAAATAACCGATTCTAAAGTCAACTTGCAAACACATCAGAGTAAGACGTCACAGAGTGAATAATTTTGACGATTGTTTGGAAGCCTCATTTCAGTTGTGACTACCAGTTCAGATCTCATGATCTCCTAGTTTTTCTCCAATTCTTTCAAACTAACAAAGCTATTATTGGTTTTGTCCTAGACAGCCATTTATGCACTGATTGGGACAATGACTTTCATTTAGTAGCTGGATATTAAGGCAGAAGGAGACTTACTTTTTATTCAACATTTTGACAAAATAGTCCTTTTCTCTCATATTTTCTAAATTGCATAAATAAGAAAAAAGAAAAAAAACTTAGACGTGAGGCCAATTTTCTAAAAAATAAAGTTGGTAACAATCAAGTCAAAAATAACACTTTTATATTAAATGTAATAATTCTTTAGTCTCTTCCTTATTCCTGATATTAAATTACATTTGTTGTGACATAAAGTAAGTTATCAAGGAAGAGTTCCTCTATAAAAGAAATATTGAGATATGCAATGACTCAGTCTTCTATAGACAATTTAATTGCTCCTCTTATTCCAAAAAACAAGCAGCACAAACCTAGAATTATATATGTTTCTACATTTGAGGGCAGGATACTATAAATAATGCTAGTGGGGAAACAGAAGAATTAATTACTGTCAAAAGTAATTCATTCAATTAACTGAAGGTCATGAAGCACCTGCACCTCCTGTCAATTTTGGTTTGTATTATATATGAATATTAATAAGGATGTTTTTATTGTAGAAACAAAAGATATTTTGCATATCATAATTCCAACATACTGCTTTTGAGAGGTTCATTACCTAAGGGATACTTGAAGCACTATTTAGAAATTCATGAAAGAATGTCATGGAACCAAATCCAATCTATTTAAGGTTAAATTCGTTGCCATGTCTTGATGAGCACAGTACCATGATAAATGTACTTTCCCATCTGTTCTTGCTATATAATTGAATAATTCGAAGCATTAAAAGCAAATAGTTCTTCAATCAACGAATGCATACAGCAAAGTTTAGTAATAATCAGACTCTCTTCTCTTTGATTAAAAAGTCTACACTGAGGAAACACTGCAGGAAAAAAATGCATTAATACATCAATGTACAAAGTACTGATTTGAAAAGCTACAAAAACAAAAATCTGTGAAATTGTACTGTGTGAAAGAGATTGAAGAAAAGGCTAGAGAAAAAAATAATTCCATTTGCGTTAAGTCTATCAGGTTGCAGGTGATAACATCTTAGATAGATGACGAAGTTTGTCTGAACATGAACATGAATTTAAGATTTCAATGATTTCAATCCTCCATATTCATATTCCCACCAGTAAATCAATGGGAAGCAAAGGTCCAAGTGAACTTAATTAGACCCAAGTAGCCTTCTAGGAAATGCTTCAGGCTTAGATGATGAAGTTTGTGATTCTCAAATCCTTATACTCTGACCCTTTTCCACAGAAGACCCAATTACTTCAATATTTTGTGAAGAAAAACATTCTCATATTTTACAGACAAAAGAAAGTTGAAAACAAAGAATTTTCCGGCTAATTTTAAAGTGGAGTATTACCATAAGAACGATTAATATTTACATTCAACGGAGTATACAATGATTATTTTTATTTTATTTATTTAAAATATATTCTACACCAGTTATCAAGGTCTCTCATATAAAAGATGGGTTCTGAGACGGGCTGCCATACAAGTCTTTTAAATAAATAAAATAACGTTTCCCCAACCCCCAGTAATATAATAATCTACTTTATCTTCAGGTACTTTTAAAGCTCAATTGATTCCTCCTTAGGTATATGTCACATTGTCTTCTGGACAGATCTTTATAATCTAGTCTTCTCTAGACTAAAAACTACATAGCCTAGATTCTTCCATTTTTTATTCATTTATCAAACTAAATTGCTCATGTAATTTATAATATAGAAAAAGAATTTATATTTTTAAATGTTTCATTTAAAAGTATTTAAAAGTATATTTTAAAATATACAAATATATTTGTGAACAAATACTTATTTATATTTAAATATTATGAAAATGGGAAAGTGAAAAAGAATGGATTAGCCAAATATACATAAAAAGAATAAAGCACTCAAAGTAGCTGTAAACTACATTCACTGTGGGAAAGAAGCTAGCTATATTTAAGTAACACAATGTTATAAGCTCTCAGTTAACCTTCCCAGCTGTTGGTATAATCGCATTGCTCTTTATACGTAGAAGACCAAACAGTTTGTTCTCTTTAAATCTCTTTCTCCTCAATCTCTCTGCTCTGTTGGTGGGAAAAAGGTTAGGCAAAGGAGAGATGCCTACAGAAATTGCTTGCTTTCCTCCTACCCTTCACCCCACAGAGGGGAGAGATTGAAGAGAATGAGATTTCAAAAGAATACTGTCAGCTGTTTGTGTAGCATGCCTGTGGTTCTCAATCCCTGGCTGCCCCAGGTTGCCAGCATGATCTCGCTTCTTTCAAGAATAGCAAATAGTTTACTATCTTGCAATTCCTTCTTCAATATCTTTGCTCTGCAAGAAGGGAGAGAAAGAAAAATATCACAGGTCAGGTACAGGAGGTATACTGACTATAATGACAATCACGTGACTGAGGAATGCTGCAGATATTGTTAATTGGTTATAAAGGGGCCATAAAGTTCTTTTTAAGCATTGCAATAACTTTGAAGTGTTGCTAAATGAATGGTCAGTAAGCAAGGGCTACCTGTAATAACTTCAGAACAAGCAACATTGATCATGCCTCTTTAGAAAGGACAGGAATAAAAAACACTTAGCAATATCGAAAGAAGCACCTCAGGAAGCTACTAATGGATGTTGAGAATGACAGATTTGTCTAATAAATTGGATTCAGGGATCAAACAGGAAAATACCAAACACAGATGGCAAACTGTTATCCTCAGAACTGCTGAAGAGGCAATTAATGTGCTAATGGTTGTACATCAACAAAGATGTACAACCCAGACTGTGGTTGGAAAAGATGGGTGAATAAATCTGTATTAAAAAGAGAATGTGCAAAATACTCAACCTAATTCCACACCTAAAGTTATGTTTAATATGCTACCATATTTGGAAAGAGAAATGCCAAATGTACAGACAGATGTCAAAATAGTCAAGGAAACTTGAAATAATGTCAACTATCATGTTTAGTGAATTTATATGGAAAACAAAAAAATGAAGGCAGGGTATAATTTTATCTTCTTAGGTTCTAATGAGAATAATTAGATGCTTTGTTAAAAGATGACTAACATCACAACAAGCCACTGAATAAATATCTAGTTTACATTGCTCATTTTCAATGAAGGAATGAAATATGCAAAATTTTTATAGACAGAGGATGACTGACTCCAGTAAGATCCTTGCACATAATTATTCATAGAAGATCCACAGTGGGATAAAGGTATAGCTATCATTTGGTGGCCAGTCGTTGCCCTTATTAGCATCTTGAAAATAAAATTGAGTGAATAATCCACAATGAATTTTACAGAACAAACTGCATTCATGCTTTCTTTCTAATAGCCCTGTTTAAGGCTTGTTCCATTCCAGGATGCCCTTGTACTCATAATGAATTTCAATACAGATAGTCCTCAACTTACAACTGGTCACTTAATGAAGATATGATGAACGTATGACCCCTCCCCAAAGTTACGACTGCTATCCCACTTCCCCAGTCATGTAATGGCATTTTGGCGATTACATTTATGACCAGTTGTAGAATTCTGCAATCAAGTGTCCATGATTTGCAATTTTTTTTGCTGCTTTCCAGCAGAATGCCAAAAAATATGCTCACTGGATTTGCTTAATGACTACAATAACCTACTTTACAATCATTGTAAAGATGATCATAAAATCAAATCCAGTCACATTTGTGCCATGACCACAACAACTTACAGTCAAGATTCCAGGATCCATTGTAATCATAATTTGAGGACTATCTGTACTAGGATTAATACTCTCTCAGGCTAGCATCTTGCAAGCGTAACTGAAGCTGTTTGTTAGCTGCTGAATCAGACTCAGGTGGCTGCACTGGACTTTTCCTACTTCTTATCCACTTCTTGGTCATTGTAACCATTCTAAATAAAATGTAATTACTCACCCATTTAATTTTACTTTTATTACACACATTCAAAACCACAAAACATGCTCTTTCTCAATAGAGCAAATTACAGAGCAGAGTAAAAGCCTAATAATTATTATAAGCAATAAGACTAAATCTGAAAAACTAAAAATTTAAGAAGTGATAAAAAAACTCTGGAGCGTACTTCTGTGAATCTGTGTAACTGAACAAAAACATTACCAGCTCTAAGAATTACACTTTTCTTGACATTGGCTATTCCAATATTTGTATTCCAATCCAATCCAAATATTTCATGGAGAGTTGATTAAGACCAATTATCTAACTCTGCATGATAGAAATTGCAAAAGAATCCTACATGATTTAGTAATTTTGTTGCTTCACAAATCTCTTCAGATTAAGTATCTTTCAAGCTGATATATAGAGATCAAAGTGGCGAAAAGGTGGGCTTTTTCATGTTTTGTCTGTGCTTGCTTACTGATAATGATTCACTTTAGGAAATAAAATTAATACGTCTATGATATAAGACTGATAGTTTACTAGTTTACTTGGAAAGAAAGTTCAGCAGCCATTCTACCAGACTGCACCAGAGTAAGAGAAAAATCAGTCTGTAGTATCAGTCTGTAGTATCAGTCTGTAGTATCAGTCTGTAGTATGACAAGAGGTGAAGGGGAGAAAAGTGAGCCATATCATCTGAGACAGTGATATTGTTCTGCTCTACTCCATGAGTTGCTTTGCTCTCGCTGGCCATGAAAAGAAACCCAGAGTAGCCAACAATATCATAGCATTTCAGTTGTATTACCGTGTTTTCCCCAAAATAAGACCCTGTCTTATATTTGTTTGAACCCTGAAATAAGCGCTTGGCCTTATTGCCATGCGCTCAAAAGCCCAATTGGGCTTATTATCAGGGGATATCTTATTTTGGGGGAAACAGGATATATCAAATCACAATGAAAACTGTATAACATCAATAAGTTGGGCCTGATTTTTGTTTTCCTTTTCATTCCCAACCTCATTTTTCATTATGTCTTGCCTTTTTAGATTTTAAATATGAGGGTCGTATAGGTCCATAGTCCTCAATTTACAACCACAATTGAGCCCAAAGTTTGTTTGCCTCATTTTACAACCTTTCTTGCCACAGTTGTTAAGTGAATTACTGCAATTGATAACTTAGTAATATGATTGTTAAGTGAATCTGGCTTCCCCGTTGACATTGCTTGTCAGAAGGTCACAAAAGGGGATCACATAACCCCCCAGGACACTGCAGCCGACATAAATATGAGTCAGTTGCCAACCCTCTGAATTTTGACTACATGACCATGAGGATGCTACAATGGTCATAAGTGTGAAAAATGGTCATAAGTCACTTTTTTTCAGTACTGTTGTAACTTTGAACGGTCAGTAAATGAACTGTTCTAAATCAAGGACTACTTGTAATTATCAGTTTAGCCTTTCCAGATGAAACACAGGATAGAAATACTGGAAATAAATGGATAAAATCAAATCATTAGCAAACATGGCACCTTCTGGTATTTACATCTGATGTATTAGCTAGTTATATTTAAGTAAATTAACTGGTTTATTTTTAGCACTAATAGAACCACTGGCACATAGCAGTGGATTATCTGGCCTTATACTAAAGCAACATCATGCTCAGTCATTAATGTAATTATATAATTAATATTAATCATGTTATATTTACTGTTAACTGTTATTAACTACAGTAATTAACTATTAAAGATTTATGTTCTGTCATGAGATTTTATCATAATTTGAATCACAGTGATATTAATGTTTAAATATGAAGGAAAGGAGATTACAGGCTGTGTTGTGAGCAGCTTCCCTTTCAGGATTTTGTCTTTAGCAGATAGGGAATATTAGAAATTGGATTTGTGAGAAAAAGACTGTATCCGTCTTCATATCTCATATATGACTGAGGCCTCCTATGGCAATTATTTAAACAGACATATTCTTATAAATAGATACACACATATAATGCAAGCTGTGTTATCTTTACATATGTGTGTGTGTGTGTGTGTGTGTGTGTGTCTGTCTGTCTGTCTGTCTGTCTATCTATCAATCTCCGTCCAGCTATCAAACTTATTTGAAGCCACTATCCTGACCAGGCAGCCTATGTTGTCATGTCCCAATGGGATCTACCTTCTTGAACACTGGTCAAACTGTAATACTGGCTTATTCTTTCAAAAGCTAAAGTACAATAAACTACCAAGAAGCAGTCACATTCTGAGCCACAGATGAATCACATTTCATAAAACACACAACACCTTTGCATTATGCAAAAGTTAGACACGTTCACAGTATTTCATTCAAAGTAATCCAAATGAGAAAGATAAATAATAATATATGGACAATTCAATATGTTATTAAGGATGTTATGCTCCAGGATTAGCAAAAAGACACACTTCCTAACTTTCAGTGTCTGAATTGTTAGATAAACTGAAAGAATCTGAACATTATTTTAACATTATTTAGCAGCACAAAGAATACAGTGCCTATGCAGAATGTCAGTCGGTTCCTGAAAAAGTTGTGGTAATATGCTAATATCATCATTTGCTACACTGAAAATTTTTTAAAGAACTGGAAAAAGGAACTTCCTATGAGACACAGTAGTCTAAGCTAATTATTACAACGGTGATTGAGCTCTATAATAAATATTGTAAAAGGAGCAGTTTAAGAAAAATCAAGAAAAAAAAATCAAATACGTATAACACATTTCCATTCTGGTTTCCAAAACCTGAAAACACATGGTTAGGTTGTGGTTATGTCATGGTTTGAATAACCAATGGTTCACAGATCAAGTTTACAGAAACCATGATTTACAAACTACTGTGGTTGGGTTCCCTCTATACCAGGGATCCCCAATTCCTAGTCCATGGCCCATTGCTGGGCCACACCCATTCAGAAACTGGGCTGTGGAAGTGGCATGCATGCACATGTAAGAAGCTGCGTTTGTAAAAGTAGTGTAGACACATGTGTGAAATTATCCCCTCTCCTCTCACACCACCTCCGCTGGTCTGCCAAGCCAGAAAGGTTGGGGAATGCTGCTCTATACACTCCCAAATAAAATTAACCACATAATGGTTTAATATAATAGAAGAACAAGGCACCCAGATATTGCAGCATTTTATTCATGGATTATATTTCAGTATTGTGTGAATTCAGTCACTGTGGCTTATTTAATAAACTATGTTTTAAAAATCCAGGGTTAGACTATATTAAAGAAACTAATGAGATCCAAACTAAGTTCTTGAATATTGTCTCAATGATCATGTCTTTACAATAATAAAAATATAATCTGCATCTCACCCAGTGCCTACTGAAAATTGTATAGCATGCCTTCCTACACAACTGGTGGGGCCAAATGTGCAAAAAAATAATAATAATTGCTTGCATGGCAATTAACTTAGGACTCTAAGGTTACGCTTGAGAAGCCTTGCAATGATACTAACTAGAACTGAAATCTCAAAACATGTGCTCATATATGACATGTGATCTTTATTTAAGCATGCCCTGTAACACTACGAGGGCCCGCTGCGCACTTCAGGCAGAACATAGCAAAAAATCTTTGACTGGCCTTGGACATAAGCACCAAATCATTGTACAGGGATTATCAGGAAAGACCATAACAAGTAAAAGAATAGTCTGATACACCATGCTTGAATAAATTAAATACTGCTGGCTAAAATAATCTCTTTCGTGCAAACTGTATCACAGATTCTGTACATGTTCAGACTGGAAGACTAGCTGGGGCGAACATTTTATGGATACTCAGTAAAAACTGGGAGCTCTCCTAGAGAAGTTGACACCATAAAAGTTTCTAACTTTTAAATGTCAGTTTGAAAAAGTTTTGGCAAACACTGCAAATGTTAGCTGAGCAGTCTCATCACTCAGCAAGGGAATTGTGTGGTATTTAATAAATCAAGCACTTACACTTGGGCTTTCATTGCCCAAACAGAGCACTTACCTCTAGAACCCATAATCTGCAAAGCATAGATAAGGCTGCCCATAGTGACTTGTACACATTAATTCTCAGGGGAGGGAAAGAAAAGGAGCTCAGATAATGGGTTATACGCTTTTGGAGTGGGAATTTATTAAAGGAGAAATGCTGCAGACAAGAACCAACAGATGTTTTTGACACAGGTACATAATTAGGAGAGCTTTTCAGATAGAGATCCAAATAACTCTGAAAATGACAGTGTTAAAAATGGATTACAAAATATTTTGAGTTTTATCTGCCTATTTCAAAAAATGAAATTAGGGAAAGTCAGGTGCTTGGATTATGATGAGAAAGGCATAGGGCCAATTTCATGCTAAATCACAGAAACTCATCAAATGGTAATTTGGCCAATCCTCTTTTTCAATCTCCACTAACTCATAGGACTGTTGAGTAGTGAATATGTTATCTTAAATGTCTGGGTGTATGACAGGCATGAATTTAACAAGTAAGTACAAATAAAAAGGGCCTGGGAATAAGTAAGATCTTCTTTGAGATTCTAAAATAACAATAAAAATATGTTCATATATTCC
The DNA here is from genome assembly GCA_032468215.1 of Stegonotus admiraltiensis. Taxonomy (NCBI): domain Eukaryota; kingdom Metazoa; phylum Chordata; class Lepidosauria; order Squamata; family Colubridae; genus Stegonotus; species Stegonotus admiraltiensis. The sequence goes on from JANHZT010005023.1 coordinate 73,530, forward strand.
AATTAAGCTACTCGGGACTTTTTTTAAAGACTGAACTAAGTTGTTTTTAAAACACATTTCACAGTTAACATGTGACAAGTTAACATGTGCAAAAATAGGACTCAATTTTCTTTTATTGTTTCTCTCTCCTCTCAAGACAGATGAGAAAGCACAAGCACATGTTTTTGTGGAAGTTACACACTTTCACATTTAGTAATTCAAACTCAGCCACGAAAGCATTATAGAATCTACTAATGACAAAACACTACAAAATCAGATTAGTTGTCCATTAAGTATACTTACGATATAGTTACTTCAGTCTTATTTGGCTCAATCTCCTCAAACAGAAAGGAATGGGTTCAATTAAGCCATTATGAAGGCCAGAAATACATTCTTTTGGTCTATTTTTTTTTAGAAAAAGTGGTAAATTTAGATTATAAAATTGATTTTTTAAAATTAAGATTAAATTATGTTAATATTTGGGGGTAGTTCTTAGTGAACTTTTATATGATTAGGTCTGAATGATGTGTTTTTGCAATTTGATTATTGCTAAGGGAGGAGATATGGGAAGAAGCAATTTTTAAATTGAAGTTTTGGTGAAATGTTCTCTAAATTGTTCATACTTCTCCTGGGGGATGGAGGAAGTCATCTCATGTATCTTTTTTTTTCTTCATTTTTTCCACCGTGTTTCCCTGAAAATAAGACCCTATCTTATATATTTTTTGAACCCTGAAATAAGTGCTTGGCCTTACTGCCATGCACTCAAAAGCCCAATTGAGCTTATTATTAGGGGATGTCTTATTTTGGGGGAAACACGGTACCTTTCACTTTTCTTTTCTGTTTCTATTTTCTTTAATTTGTATTCACTGTTTTATCTTTGTATTTATAAGCTTTAATAAAATTACTGTTAAAAAGCCAATATGAAGACCAGAATAAAAAGGAAGTCTTCAAATTTAACAATGACAGAAATATGTTATCTATAAATAAATACTGATTACCTTTGGACAAAATTAAATATCTGGTTCTAGATTAACTGCACCCTAATGAATTTGATGATGTCCTGGCTAGATTTATATTCATCATTTTAAAAAAATCTGGTGAACTATCAGATGAACAGGAAACAAATGTCCATAATTTCCAATCATAGGGAGAAAAGGGTCTCAGGAAATTCAGATGAGTCATTTTGATATTGACATCTAGGAAGATTGTAAAGGAGGTTATATTGTAAAGAGGTTAGCAGTCAGAAATTTTACCTCCGAGTTGAAAAAAATGTTAATCAAAAGAAAGAAAAAAACCTAACAAGCCACAGAGGCACTAGAGGAATTAGAGGAAGGAATTAAGAAGGGAAAACCCTGAGCTCAGAAAAAAAGCACTTCAGTTCTTGACAGCAACTGAGTGAAGACTGGGGGACCATGGGATTGTGGGCATGGCTAAGTCAGAGGAAGCGAATTTCAGCTCTCACTCAGTTCCTGTCAAAACCTGAAGAAGAACCCAGCTATGGATAGTGGGAGCAGCGCTCAGGAAAATGACAACTTGGTAGGTACATTAAGTAGTGTTGTACAGCATTTCATTTTCAAAGAAATCAAAATACACATGGATATGAAACTGGCACATGCCTGCACCTCTAACTAAATGCATTTTCCCTAAATCGTGTAGAAGCTGAGGATAGTCTGCTTACAGATAGCTTGCAAATTATATTCAACAAGTGTTTATCAATGATTTCTCATCAAACAGAAATGGGGTAACAGTGGGAATAACATAAAAGGTTCAGGTTCAGTCCTGGAGTTCTACTCATCAACATCTGTATCAATTAGTTATATATGAGGTGGAGGCAATGCTTAGGAAATCTGAAGATGATAATGATTGGGTGAGACATTTAACACTCTGCCAGAAATAAAATAAAAATAATCTTGATAGATTAGAGAAACATCCTGAAAACAATAGAATAGAATTTAACACTCAGGATATAGAAATGCACTCAGGATATAGAAATCAAATTAGGGAATAAGACTAATATTCTGATAAATAGTACTGAATTATTATCATTAGAGAATGAAAGTTTATGGATCAAATGCTGTCTTCTTTGTCACAAATACAGATAGTTCTCGAGTTACAAGTTTGTTTAGTGACCATAGAAAGTTACCAGGGGTGGGTTCTATTTACCTTTACTACCAGTTTGCAACGGGATCACGCGCGCGCGCGCTCACTTCACTCACTCGCGCGCCTTGCTTCTGTGCATGCACAGAATGCCAACAACAACATCCGGGGCGGTGGGTGGGTGGCTTTACTACCGGTTCTTGTGAACCGGTCCGAACCGGGGGCAACCCACCACTGAAAGTTGCAACGGCACTGAAAAAAGTGACTTATGACTGTTGCAGCATCCCCATAGTCACATGACCAAAATTCAGCCGCTTGGCAACTGGTTCATATTTATGATGGTTACAATGTCTTGGGGTCATGTGATCCCCTTTTCCGATCTTCTGACAAGCAATATCCTGGGGTCATGTGATCAGCTTTTGTCACCTTCTCACAAGCAAAGTCAATGGGGAAGCCAGATTCACTTAACCTTGTTGCTAGCTTAGAACTACAGTGGTTCACTTAAGAACAGTGGCAAGAAAGGTTGTAAAATGGGGCAAAAGTCGACAAATGTTCCCCTTAGCGACATAACTTTTGGGCTCAATTGTGGTTGTAACTCAAGGACTATTTGTACAACAAAAGTTCTACAATAAATTGATATTCTAGTTGTTGGTGTAGCGCCATCAGTGACATTATGAACAAAGTAGCTTTTATCGGAGTAAATATTAAGGACAATATTAAGGACAGATGTGCAGAACATCCGATGGATTATCCTGTGAAGAGCTCCTGTTCAAAGCTATGAGGCAACAATATCCTTCAGAAAGCTAAATGTTGCTGCCTAAGGAACCTTCTTGGGTCCTTTGTAGAGAGTTCCTTTACTGGAACTGCCGGTGAAGCAAAGAACCTATGGATGTGTAGGAAGTTAGCACCCGTCCCTCTCCTAGAAAAATGAAATATTCTAGGAAATAATAAAAAGGCAGAATATTTTATTTTCCCTAAAAGAGAAACTTGTTTCTAAAGACAAACTCAGAGCCTCAGCTCCCTGCCCCAGCAGCAGATATTTTGGTGCCAACCTATCTACAAGACAAAGGCTGGGCCAGCTTATCTAGAAAACAAAAGACATGGCCCTCAGGACATGACAGGATTAGCCCTCACTCAAGATGCAAACCAGGACAAAGCCATTAAGCCCTAAGCCCCTGCATTATATCATCACCCAGCAAGATTCAACCAGGCCTGGGACTCAAGACAACCTACAAAGTTTATACAAAGCTGACTTTGTATAAAATATACAAAAGTATGAAGGCTATTGCTTAACGCATTGTAAGCCACCCTGAGTCTCCGGAGAAGGGTGGCATATAAATAATAATAATAAAAAAGTTACCCCTGCATGGCCCCATGGGAGTCTGACAACCAATCAGAGTAAATTTCTTACACAGGAACAGGAAGCTCCAAGGCGGGGCTCAAGAGAGGGTATAAATCTCTCCCCCTATCTCATCCATGTGCTCTTTTTGCCCAGGACCTCAAACTATGTGGTCCTGTTCACTGTTAAACCATCTTTCCAAGCAGTCTCCGTGTTTCCAATGTCTTTCTTCCCACTTGGAACTGAACCCAGATAGACATTTCTTCCAACAGATGCACATGGGCAGCATTTTGAAAGGCATGACTGCCTTAAAACTCTCAGGAGGGGCACTACATTCTTCTGAAAGCTTGGTACAACTCTACTAAAAAGTTCCAAGCACTGGCTCAAACTTTTAAAACCAATGGCCCCATGACAACATTTCCCTAATACAACAGTATCTAAAATATCGACAGATATCTGGGAATATGTTTTATTATCTCATTTAATATGAGATAATAAAATCACCGCATACACATATTAAAATTGATTCATTAGAATGTTAACTTATGTCTTTCTGAAGATTTTAGCTTTACGGATTTGGTTTACTACAGAAACTGAATCTGGGGTGAAGCTTGAGAGAAAATAAATGTATCCTCCAAGAAAAAATATTTTTAAATGGTAAACATATAATGCTTTAGTATGTTTAGAATCCATGTGTGACCTTCAGTTATTCGGCAAACAAATGACTTGCTGTTTTTGAATCCTGTTTTAAACAAGTAAGTTATTGTTCTGCTGTAAAATAGCTGCAGCGAATTAAATATTTTGCCCCTACTTGTGTCTTAAAGTACTATTGCAATTACTGTATTGTGAAGATACATACCATAACATTCAGTACAAGTACTAAGTGGTAATTCTGAGCGAGGTATCCCTCCAGAAAAATAACATTAGTTCATGGAAGCCAGTGGTCAACAACAGAGCTATAAATATCAGCGTACCATAGAGGCTACTCAGTTTAGCACAGACAGAATTTTTGTAGGACAAGAGCTTGTTTCATTAGATGCACAGAGATAGAAAAAGTAGTAAATAAACATGGCTGGACTGAATCAAATCAGCAGAGAAAAAGACCAAAAGTGACCTATTTGATAAAACACTAATTGTAAAATGTATACAGAACTTTTACAAAAAAAACCCAAAACCCACCAGCCAATGTGCTCAAAATTAACAAGGAGCAAAGCCATCTCATATCAATTCCCTTTTAATATATAACTGTTGTTTTATATATCACTACTATTCCCACATTCGAAACATGGAGCATCTATATAACAACTCTCTTCTGAAACTTCTGTAGTTAAGTCAATAATGGCTAACCTTTTCTGGGCCGAGTGCCGAAAGCATGCGTGCACGCGTGTGAACCCCCAAAATACAATGTGCATGGCCCCCACACATGCCCCATGCATGCACGCGCCCCCCACCACTGTGTGCATGCGTGGCAGAGACCCGAAGACCAACTGGCTGGCAGGAGACGTGTGCACATGCACAGCTGAACTGGGGTGACAGCTCGCGTGCCATCAGAGAGGGCGCTTGCATGCCACCTCTGGCACGCATGCCATAGGTTCGCCATCATGGAGTTAAGTTATGGTCTTCTCTTCCTGAGATCAATCTATACTACAGGTTATTAGGGCTATTGTACCTGAAAGCAAAGAAGTGTTTTAGGTGTAGAAGCAAGCACATTAGCTGATATTGTTTTGACAAAGAGTGGAAAAAGACTCAAAGACCATCTCATAGTTATCCTGCAGAAGAATACTAGATTCCTGGATTCCATAAACTTTTCTCAACAATGGATGGAAACTGATCAAGGAGAGATTTAACCTAGAAATGAGACATTTTCTGACAGTGAGAACAATCAACCAATGGAACAGCTTGCCTTCGGAGGTTGTGGGTGCTTCATCACTGGAAGCTTTCAAGAGACTGGTTGGACTAGATGACCTACAAGGTCCCTTCCAGCTCTGTTATTCTAAACAAAGGATTGAGTTGAAACTCTGAAAAAAATTGGCCAGGTCTTGAAGTGCAAGTTAAATACTCTCCTGTCCAACGCCAGTAAATTAGGGTTCTAAGTTTGCTTATGTCTCCCACCTATAGGAAAAAAAGGGGACTGTCTAAGCACCAACACATTAATTCACTATATGAAGAACTTATGGACCTACAAATTGGCAGAGTGTGAAAAAGCCAGTGTTCTATTCCTGAGATGAAGAAAAATGTAAAACAAATTAGCAGAAGATCATAACCCAAATTAGTGGAGTATTACTGTCTTTTGAATCTAAAAAGTGTCAAGTCAAAAACATTATTCCATCATACAGAAGTCTTACAGTGCACATATAGATAGTCCTCAATTTATGGCCACAACTGAGCCCAAAATTCCTGCTGCTAAGTGAGACGTTAAGTGGATTTTCCCCTACTTTACGAGCTTTCTTGCCACAGTTGTTAAGTGAATTACTGTAGTTGTTAAGTTAGTATAGATGGTTGTTAAGTGAATCTGGCTTTACCATTGACTTTGCTTGTCAGACGATTGTAAAAGGGGATCACATGACCTTGGGGATGCTGCAACGGTCATACGTGTGGAAAATGGTCATAAGTCATTTTTTCCGTGTCTTTGAACCTTTATTTTATTATTTTATTATTTTATTATTTTATTATTTTATTATTTTATTATTTATTTATTTAATTTATATGCCGCCCTTCTCCCGTAGGACTCGGGGCGTCGCACAGAATAAAAACATGTAACAGTAAGAAATCCCAATATAAAACCCCAAGCAAAATAAAATCTCGTAGCATATCAGGGAATTTGCTTTACTAAATTAACTGTTGAAAGTCAAGGATTATCTGTACTCCTAGCAGGTAGGAATGCAGAAGGGTGCCTTGAACGATAGCCCAGCTCACGGGTGGCCTGGCCTGCACGTGACACATCCAGCCCACGGGCGGACAGTTTGACACCCCTTATTAACAAGTTGAAGCAGAATCATATGACAGCCTGGAAAAATTAATTCAAGATCCCAGAAGGTGGCTCATACATTACTACAGAAAGCAATAAGAAACCCTGCACACTTTGTAACAAAAGTGCTAAATTCCATTTGGTGCACCATTCAGTGCAACCATCCTTTCAAGAGATTAATTGCTACATTTTGAGCTCTGACCAGTGGAAAAGAAACAGGCCTCTGGAGAAATTATTTACAATATAACTAATGTTGAAAGACAACTTGGTGTAATGGTTAAAGAGGCCAGGCTAGAAACCAGGGCCATGAGTTCTACTCTTACCTTAGAAACAAAGTCACCTTGGGTCCCTATAACCTTGGTCAGTCATCCCTTCTCTGATAATGGTAATCCACTATTGAAAATGCCCCAAAACTGCATGGACCTATCAAGGCAGCTGCCAGGAGTTAAAACCGATTTGAAGGCATTCATACACACACACACACACACACACACACACACAAGAGTTGAAGTTATTATGCTAAATCCAGGTCACTTAGTAAGACTGGGTTGTGGGTGCAAGAATATATGTCTGACATACAATGTAGATGAACTGATAATACTCTATATCAAAAAGTAACAGGCAAACACTATACTTCTCCTTAAGAGAAGACTTTCTAACCGCTACACCTCACCACAGGGAGGTGGAACAGACTAGATGGTTCCACCCCAGGCGCCTGATGGACCCAGAGGGGTTTCAGATGGAGCTTGGGC
>JANHZT010005024.1:6553-20938 GCA_032468215.1 Stegonotus admiraltiensis
CTTCAACTCCCAGAATTCCAAAGCCAGCAAAGCTGGCTGGGGAATTCTGGGTGTTGCAGTCCGCAGGCTTAAAGTTGCCAAGGTTGGAGACGCCTGCAATAGAGGATGACAGTCAACTGAATGATTAAAACAACACTAAACCAGCAATACAGATATGCTTCTTCTCAAGATGGAATACAATTCCATACTCAGAATTATAGACCCACAATCTTAATATCATCAGCATCTATGGCTTAGCTGGATTACGTTTATTTTTTCAGGCAGTAATTACTCATAAAGGATTATGCTGCTACTGATAAAGAAGAAAAGAAAATAATATAATTGAGAATTTAGAAAGTTCACTTGGGTTGGTGGAGAATATCGTGAAGTCTTGTTGAGATATTGGGAAGCCATCACCCCTTCTTGGCAGCTGGGTGCCTCTTCCAAAATGACCTCACCTAGCACCATGTATATTAAGAGGGTAATCTTCCAGGTTTTTTTTTTTTAACTAAAATCGCCTAATGGTCAGAAATGACAGGATGGTATTCAAATCATTTGGAGAGCTAATGGTTGTTTGACAAATACTTCAGGCAAAATAGAACCATCCTGGCTGAGAGAAATCAGTACAAAGTAGTACTCCCCCCTCTAATTTATAAAAAAACAAGTTCTGAAGCATATTATAACTATTCACATTAACAAATACTGGGAAAAGAGAGTTAAACAAGGTCACCACTCCTCTGTGTCTCTTCTATTATATTGTAAATCATGTACAAGAGTAATGAAAGTAGAGTGCTCCCAAGTCCATTTGGAAGAAAGTAGATGGTCATGTTTGGCATTAATATATTAAATATTGAAATTGGCAATGATGGCCAGAAATTATGAACAGTTTCATAATGTGATAGATTCTAAATTTGCACTAACACCCCCACATTGATCAGCATTGATCCCACTTCTCTATCATTTCCCCAAAGTATTTCGAATAATAAAATTAGTGATTAACAATGTGACATATTTACAGATAAAAGATGTAATCTATCATACGTTTTGATCAACGAAGTCTAAATGGACTTTATTAAGCAGTTTTCTTTCTGAGGCAGCTAATTTGACGCCACAAATCTACTTAGAAGGCTATACTAGTTTGGGGAAGCCACTTGATATCCCCAGCTATTAATCAGGATGAGGTTTCTGAGGTTGCATTTTACACTATACCTTGTTAGGCTGGAGAGCCCTCCGTATGTTCTCCATCCAGATGTCTCTTTCAGCAGCAGAAGTGCAACTGAAGCATTTACTACAAGTGGAACAAGATATCTAGAACATATTACAGAAAGTCAAGTTAAGCTTACAGCTGAGATTGTAATTGCATGAAAGGAAACAGCAGAGATACCTTAATACTTTATAACATAGTAGCTTAACGAGGAAATTTAACCAGAATACGAATACATTTATTATGTTAACACACTGGGGTATTACAAAGCTCCAAGTGTCAGAAACATTATGATCTAGTTTGAAGTCTATTAATTCTGGCTGAAATGTTCACCAAATCCTCCCAATTTGGGACAGTTTTCAAAATGGAAATTTAGCCTATAAGGATGATTAAATTAATAAATTTACCTATTCAATAATAAACAGTATTGAGGAACATTTTAAATAACTGATTTTTATAGTTTATAGTAATAGTAAAGAGATAGAGATAGCAATGTTAGTCAAAAAATGAAAGTTTTCTAAGCGATAGTTTTATCATTATTGCAAAATCATTCTTCATTTTTATTTTCCAATTTGAAGCTATATCTAACAAGGCTGTAAAGTGCTTTAGATTTAAAGAGGAAAAAAGTACTTTGAATCCACATGAGCCCTCATGTAACAATGACTTCTTAAATCAATTACTGTGTCCCTCCAGGGATTCTATAGATATAACAGGAAGGATAATTGAAGAATTACTGAAAGAGGGTATGTACATGCCCACATGTGCTCTAAAGTACTTTTCGTCTTTTGAATCCAAAGTGGTGCGCAGCCTATAAACAGTTACATTTGCTTATAAAAAGGATGTGTGCTATTTTATAGAAAAAGGACAGTCGATACTAAAGGAGATGGAAAACAATGAAAATAAAAATAACGAACAAGTTTGAAAACATAATCTACATAACATAGGATTGCATTAAATATTATGCTAAATATTTTGCATTAATTGACACGCCCCTTAATAAGGTTTAGATCTAGGTTATTCCTTAGCAGCACTGTGAACTGGTTACTATGGAATTTGAAACATCACACTGGGAACTGCTAAAATATGACTGTTTAAATTATTAATTAATTATATTTAAATGCTGTTTTGTTCTTTTTGAGAGAGCCACTTCCCATGAAAGTTAAATCTAGGTTTGTCATCTAACTCATTGTATTTAAACTAGAAAAATGGAAGTTTTTACGGTATTGTACTGAATGAAATATCAATTAAAAGTATACTGTAATTTTTCTTGCTTCCCCAAAAGGAACACATTTGCTAGGCAATTTCCATGACAATCAGGAAAAAATCTTTGATTTTCCATCAACGTGTACAGGTAGCCCTTGACTTACAACAGTTCATTTAGTGACCATTCAAAGCGCGCTCTTCTGTACATGCACAGAAATGTTTTGATGACGACGGGGTCGGTGGGCAGAGCCTCCCGCCAGTTTTACTACCGGTTCTATAGAACCAGTGCGAACCGGGGGCAACCCACCACTGATTCAAAGTTACAACAGCAATGAAAAAAGTGACTTTAGACCATTTTTCATAGCTATGACGTTGCAGCATTCCCATGATCATGGGATAAAATTTCAGATGCTTGGCAACTGGTTCATCTTTATGGCCGTTGCAGTGTCCCTGGGTCATGTGATCACCTTTTGCAACCTACTGACAATCAAAGTCAATGGGGAAGCCAGATTCACTTAACAACCAGGTTACTAACTTATCAACTGCAGTGATTCACTTAAGAACTGTGTCACGAAAAGTCATAAAATGGGCAAAACTCACATAGCAAATGTCTCACTTAACAACAGAAATTTTGTGGTCAATTGTGGTCGTACGTTGTGGACTACTTGTATTTGTGCACATGTATGTAGTTTCCATATTAAATCAATTACACTGGGATTTAGCTCAATATATATTTCAATACGTCCCAAATTCAGTTCAGTAATCTAAATGGAAAAGTTATTATTTCAATTTCCCCATTAAGAAGAAAAGGAGAAAAAACCTTTTGAAAAAATGTATTAAGGAAATTAGTTGAAAAGCTCTTGAATATATTAAACCAAAGCCAATTATTCCCAATCTGTGGTCCAGAAAAACTGCAATTTTGAAAGATACTGGAAACAGTCATTGATGCATACATTAAAATAATTATTCCCCCCCCCATCCTTTTTTTTTAATGGCAAATATCTTAGAGAATCATTGAATCACCCAAGTGCGCTCTTTCTACTTAAAATGTTTCAATATTTCAGTTGGAAACAAAGTTGGCCAAGACCAGATGATCTCCTAAAATGTTGGCTATTTATTCTTAATTAGTGGGTTTTTGAATCTGGGATGGTGATTTTGTAGCATAAAAGGCATTAAGGAAAGGAAACAAGCATCTGGGCACAGGACAAAAATATTAAGTTGTGCTTCAGCTGCCTCCAATAATTTTGGGGGAAGGAAAAGGAACAGTGAATGCACAAGATTAGCTCATCTGTTGTATGTTGCAAACACTTGTTAAATTTTGCAAGCATGCACCAGTAAAGACTGCAAAAAGCAATCATAAATCAAGGAAAGCTAACTAGATGACCCCTAATCATCACTGATATAATCAAAATATGCAAATTAATTCCTTATCTGATGCTGCGTTATTAACATGGTCCTTAGAGATAAAAATGATGCCCAACTGTGGCACAACTTTCCATCAATTGACAATGGCCCAATAAGACATTTCCTAGTTCCTTGTTGTTTCTCTTAGTCATTCACTGCCATGTTTTCTCAAGACTGAAAAGAGTGATCATCTACGTTCAATAAGTGATATCAGTTATCTCATGTACATGACGATCATCTGATCATCAGATAATCCACAACCTTCTCATGTTAAATCTAAAGAAGCAAAATTTGTTACTGTTACAAAATTGAAATAATAAAAAGATCAAGACGATCAAACACCATATATCAGTCTTCCACTATAGTTTTCTTTGTTGGAATACAATGAATACCTTTGTTATGTATTTACCTCAAAGCAGAAGTCTCGTCCAATTATACTGCTATGAAGTGGCATGACAAAGACTTTGTCATCGGTCCCAAGATCCAAAGTCTCAATAGGACCTCCTGGACTCAGCAAAGATTCATGAGAAAATGATTGTTTCAGCTTTGACAAGCCAGGGGACCTGTATAAAGACAGTAGAAGAGGGAAATAAGACACCAAGAAAAAAGGAGGTGATTTAATAAAATTTAAATTTAAAAGCATCTTTTAAGATTTGCCTCATTCCAAATATTGGTTGGGAATCCCTAACAAATGCCTGACAAGATTTAGCAAACTCAGAAACATAAAACAGTTCTGCTTTTAGAATTTTGTATTCTGAATTATTGGTGAATGGTTCAAATGTTTTTCTATATGTTTTATAGAATCCAAAATCCTACTAGTAACCTCCAAAGGCTGTATTTTTTTTATTCACTACAAATGAAAATGTTACATTTATAGAGCTGACAAGTTTCTCTTCCTTCCCCTCCCTATTAGGTAGATTCCTCTAAAAATAATGCAAAGGGTCCTCTGAAAATTAAAAAAAAAAGGTTTGTGAGTATGTTGTTTGTATCAATCTTGCTTATTTTTCGAAGGAGCTTAGAGTAACAGACATATTTTTTTGTATTTCATGTTAGAAACAATCCCCCAAAGCAGGATTGGCAGAAAGAGAATGAGGTCAAAGTAATGCAATAAGTCAGTCAAAGATCTGAACCAGCTTCCAAGCACATTATTCTCTACGCTCACTATTAATATTCCCTTTTCCAAAAATACAAATGGGATACAAACAATGACAGATCTATTACTCTTATACTAAAATGTTTCACAATCTATGAGGGTGGGGCAGGTTTTTTTTTTTAGAAATAGCACAGGAAGATAGATAATCTTACTAATCATATTCAGGCATTATATTAATTTGGCACGCTCTACTTGGGTGCATTCCTGATCAGCCATCTTCCTATTGAAGGGATTTCAATGACACTGGTTTCCAGGAGACAAGCTAAGAGAAAAATCTTTTTACAGCACTTGAGCTCTGAATTGCATCTAAGAGACCATCCTAAAAAATAAAAAAAAACCCTGCAAGTTGGGATGACACAAAAACAAAAGGACCTTCCTTCCTTCCTCTCATGTCACATTAAGAATTTAGGAGAGCCAGTGGCAAACCAGTTCCAAAATATTGCCAAGGAAACTGCAAGGACTTGTCCATGTGATTACCAGGAATCTATGCTGACTCGAAAGCACCACTGCCACCACAACAGACACAAGTTTTGGGATTGCTAGGAGCCATATCCATGACTTTCCTGACTTCAGGCTATGATCCCTTTTCTTAATATAGTAGTTCATTTGTAGCTTTGATTGCGCTTTACTATGATCAACTAAACTGGACGTGAGCCTTGTGATTGGTATTCCTTATTCCCTGTTATTGCTAGAACGCAATTCTTTTTACTGGTATTGGCCACAGTGAAGCATCAGCTGCTATTTCAGTAACATTCAGTTTCCAGTAACCATTCCATAAAAGGAATCATTTAGCTAGAATTCATTAAAGCTAATCATAATAATAGGAATTTGTAGATTTATGCAGTTTGCTTGTCTTTGGAATGCTTATCCTGATTCTGGGATAATTATTAGGAAGGGAATTAATGTTTGTATTTCAAGTCATCGTAGAGGAAGGATTACAAGAGAATAAGCAGGCACAAATAGGGAATACTCATTGAAAGGAAAGTGCTAGCACTGTTTGCCTCGTGTCCTTTAGCTCCCAGCATTGAGTGGGCTAGGCAAACAAATTCCTTTCAATGTGTATTTGCCATTGTGTGCCTTCTTACTCTCTTGCAATCCGTTCCTCTTCAATTTCTCCACTCTATAAGGAAAAAGGTGAATGAACCAGCAAAGGACAGATTGCCTAAAATGATTGCTTGTTTACACAATATCTCCGGTTTTTGAGAGAGAAAAATGATCCAGGCACAGAACAAAATGTACTAACTGATGTAATGATAAGCACAGGATTGAGAGAAAGATGCTGTGAAGGTTGTAAAAGCATGACTTAGTTGCAAAGTTATTTTTTCAGCAATGTTACACAGTAACGTTGAATGATTCATTGCACAAGACAGTTGACAAGTGAGGTCTACCTGTTTTGAGAATAGATAATACAAGTAGTCCTTGTCTTACAATCACAACTGGGACCAGAATTTATGTTGTGACTGTTGTTAAGCCCAATTTTGTTATCTTTTCTTGGTCATGGTTAAATGAATCAGTGCAGTTGTTAAGTGAATTACATAGTTATTTAGCAAAACCAACTTCCCCCATTGACTCTGCTCAGTGGAAAGTACTTGGGAAAGTCAACAATAGTGATCACATGATCCTGAAATGCTGCAACCATTGTAAACATATAGCAGTTGCCAAGCGCCCACATTTTGATCATGTGATCACAGGGATGCTGCAAAGGTTGTAAATGTGAGGGGCCGGTGACAAGTCAGTTTTTTCAGTGCCATTGTAACTTTAAGTGATTGTTATATGAATGGTTGCAAATTGAAGACTACCATACTGGATTAGATACACAGTCCTGGTTATAAAGGAAGTAAAGATCTGCACGCTCCAAATAGAGTATTTCTATGCATTGAAGCAGTTATCTGATTTTGGGGGAGCATAAAAAAAAGGATATGAATGATTTAATGAACTGATTCATTTCTTCTAAATCATGGGAAGGAAGTTTTACAAAATATCCCAAAAGAATATTAAAAAGTCTCAAAGTTCCTAATTGTATATCCCAATTCTTAGTAAATGTTGAAAAGTAGAGGGAAAGCTACTCTCCTCTATGGAGTAGACTTCACAGCGAGAGCCTATATAACAGCAACGAGGTATGGTTGGATTAATAGAGATGAACATTTGAGTAGTGGTTGGATCTGCAACTTCAGGCAAGCTCACTAGAAACTGGTGTTTTGTTTTGTTTTTTAAAAAAAAACATGAAAAGTTGTAGATATCTGAAGTAGAATTAAAAAGAATATTTTCCACCCAATGATATTGTTGTTGCAATAGAAAAGCAGTGTATTAACTACAATATTATTTAAAAATGGAAACTCCAGATATTAGATCTCCTTTTTGCATACTCTCCCTTTCTGGCTGTTAATAACCCAACAACTACAAAAGCTTTTTGACACAATTTGATGTCCATTTTTAAAAATTTAAATGCACCGCATTTAACTTTATGAAAAATGTATTCATGCAATCTTTTGACAGCACATTTAAAAATAAGTAGTTATTTCTTTATCATTTCTCCTTTATTCTGGAGTTAAAATTGTTCTCAAATTAAATTTCTATAGTTTGGGTTAGAAGGAATTTGGTATCTCCTTTTCTGACTAACCAATCTTAGTTTACGAAAGAGAAGGAAGACAAATTGTGCATTGTCAACCTATTTTCCCCTCTCTTCTATCCCAACCACTCCTTACCTCACTCCAATTTAAATCCTACATCAGCCTGCCCCCTGCATGAATCCAGCGAAGGGAATTACGGCTCATGAAAGCTTATAATAAAATTGGTTAGTCACAAAGGTGCTACCAGACTCCTCCACCATAGACTAATGCAGCTCTTCTCTTACATTGTCTAAAGTTTGGATTGGTGACATAATTGCTGCAGCTTTTAGTATGCAATAGCTCTTAAGAAAATTCCATTTTCTTCTAATGAGGTTCTGTCCATTTCAAATTGTAAATTTAAGTTTTGGTTAATTAGTATTTACAGAAAAGAGAAAGAGAGCAGGAAATATTTTGCAACCAGTCTCTTTCCGTTCCAGAGTTATCAGTTTGGTTTTCTGGTATTACTCCTATGTTTTTAAACGTCAATTAAGACTATTCCCTGCCTTAATTTTTCAAGCTTTTAAAAGGCATATCTATATATGCCTTAAAAAGGGAACATTGTTACCCTAACTTTTTTAATGTTAAATCATTGTTCACCAATTTAGGTTTAAGAAAAAGCATGTAAGCAACTGGAAGAGTTTGTTTTATTTTTCCCTCAGATCAACAATCCCAATTTAGAGCTCCTGAATGTTTCAATTTACAGGCAAGCATAGAAGAGATAATATCAACAAAACATGTTTGAAAAGAAGTGACACAAATGGTCCAATGCAGTGTGAAAAGCCTGTGTGAGTATTTTCTGAAAAATCTGTTTCGTTCAAATTGCTGCTACTACCAGTACAAACCTAACATGTTTGTCTTGCACTGTCATCAATACGAACAAGCAAAGCATATCTTACATGTATGTGGCAGAAGCCAACCTTTTTTAAAAAAAAATTTTTTTTTGAAGTTGCTGTCTAAGCACTGCTATAACAAGCTCTTTTTGAAACCCTCTGGAAGTCCAAAAAATAAAGAAGTGAAGGCCAGGAAGAGACATCTTTTCCAACATTTTCTTTACACCAAGGGAACATCCAAAGAAAAGGCAAATCATCACAAGCATAACTTTTTAGCACAACTTCCACTGCTAGATCCTTGCAGACAAATAACCAGCACACCTACATGAAACAATTGTTCAGCCACCTGACTGTGCATCCCCAAATCATAGCGGTGCCATGTGTCCTGATACCCACACACCTCCTTCTCTTTGGCTACATTGCAGAAGAGGATCTCCTCAGGGCAAAGGCTGCAATGCCCTCATTCAGTGGCAGGTACGTGGTCAATGCTTCTGCTTCAGAGCTCGGCAGAGGTACTTCCAAGAAGAGCCAGGACAAACAATTTGCGGGAGCAAAGCCACACTCCTTACCCAAGCTCTGTTCCCTTATCGCTCACCCTCTGCCTCCCATCCCTCAGGTGACAAAAACAAGGTTGCTGGTACGTGCCCAGCTCACTCAGCCCTGGGCCTGTTGCCATGGTGCTGCATCCATAAGGAGATTAGGGGAGGAAGACAGCAGGGAGAAGCAGCAGTGGCAGAGCTCAGGGAGCACTCTTGGCAAACACCGCAAAGGTGTGACCTTTCAGAGGAGGAGTTCCTCCGTTTCCTTCAAGATACAGACACAAGATCTCTGAGCAAGAGAAACGAAGTAGGGGAGATGAAGAGTACAACAAAAAGCTTTATACATATTTCCCACTTAGAGGCCTTTTAGTGGCAAAGCAGGCTGTATCCTCTGTTGATCTGTGTTTAGCTTCCTATGGGGGTATCAAAAATTAAAAAGGAGCAGATTCCTAAAAATATATAGGTTCGTGTAGCCAAAACTCAGATGGAATCCTGCAAATGGAAATTTGAGAGAAAGAGAGAGAGGGAGAGGGAGAGGGAGGGAGGGAGGGAGGCAAGGAAGGAGAGAACCCACACACCATATGGGTTCCATATGAATCTTCCACATTTTAAATTTGTATTTCTTCCTGTTATCAGATAAAGGCTGCTCCAAGCTTTTGTTATGAATTCTCCACAACACACATTTCCCTCCAATACATTTCAGAGACAGTGTACAAAGGCAGGGAAATCTGTGTATAGATTTCACACATCCACACCACACATATATACTGTATGATATATCAACACTGATTAGTTTTAAAAACCATATGGCACACAAGAAACTCCAGAAACTGGATTAGAAACTCTAGAGATTAATAATTTCACACCTAGTCAGATTTTCTGCCCACCTGCGTCCATTTTATTTATAATTTCTGTTATCTGATTTGTGTGATTTTATTTTTCTGGATGCGGCTAAGTTTTGTTATGCTATTAATTTATTTAAACTGAATTCTGGGACGCTTCCAACCAACCACAATTTGTAAAGTAAGCCATGTTTTTATTTTATCCATTTTATCATTATTCAGTTCCATAATAGTTTTCATTTGCTGCCTCAGAATTTAGCTTCTTTGCATTTGCATTGTTCAAAAACTGTAAGTTTACTAATACTACTAACATAATTAAAAAGTGAATCAGTGATTTTTCCCATTCCTCTTATCACATTCTGCATGAGAGCATAGGGATGTTCACTAATGTACAGTGCTTCCAAAGACTGAATTGCATATTAGAAAGTCTGTCTGTGGCTTGAAACCAACTTCAAATTCTTTTTTCTATATTTGTCTCAAAATCTTATGCAATGTGTTAACCAAATACAATTGTCTTAGATATTGTTAAATCACACCACAAAAAAGCAGCAGTTGTCAATACTGCTAGTTCATAAACATTATATGCTAATAAAGAAGCATTGGAATGAAAATAATTGTCTATCTAGAAAGATAATGTGATTGTGTTGCAGAACAGAAATCTCATCTGATATCCCAGAGCTTCTAAGAAGGCATTTTGACCAATGGCTTTGAGCATAGAGATAAGAATCCAAAGCCACTTCACTGGTTTCTAATGACCAGCACATTTCACTTTATGCATGAACATATGTCTTTATTTCTTTCCTAGAGTTTCATTGGCCTCTCAAATATTTACTTCATTTCCAGTTAAACTGGATTATTAACTCCCCCTCCCCAATTCTACAGCCCAGATCTATTTAAAAAAAATCCTTTCACATAAGATAAAAAAGGAGACAGATAATAGGTAACTGCAATTTTTCTCTGCAGAAGTTAATGATGAAATAATCATATAAACTCTATTAAATTAAATATTTTTTAAATGAAGATTAAATCACATTTTACTTTGGCCTTGTCCTACTACCATTGTGGAAAATGATTATTGCTTCACCGCTGAAAAGGTTAAAAGTGATTCCTAATTTGCAAAGTCATGGACTCCTGCTTTAACTAACAGCATTCAGTCTGTTCTAGTTAACACTCTGTGAACTTCACTGTGAAATATCTATATTTAGATTCAAAACAGAACGTTTTATAGCTTGAATCACTTCCATAATGGTTGGAGAAATCTGTCTCAGCCTCAAAACAACTTTTCAAATTAAAAAGCAGAGTCTGAGCTTGAAAATCATTCAGAATCAAAATGTTTTATATATCCTTACTTGCCATTACATATATAGCTCACAAATTATACCGCTAATCCTGTAGCTCACTAGTTTCCTCCCAGTAGGTCACGTGTTTTTTTTAAAAAAAGGTTGGATGCACATAAATAAAATAATAAAAAAATAGTGGTCACTGGTGTGATTTGTTAAAGTGAACTTCCACTGACTATGTCAAGAACTTTCCTGTCCTTTTTGTTCAACACCAGGATAAAAGAGTGCCATGTAACTACATCCTTACTGGTTGAATGACTGCTCTGATCATGTTGATGCAAGGTGCTATTATAAGCAGAAATTACCATCCATTATCAACGAGGCACTTTGCCTTGTGCTGGCTATAGCAACTATTCTATTACTATCCAAGATTAAGAAACTATCTGTTGCTCTGTTTATTGTGTGGCAACCAAGAATTTTACTAACCTTCTGAGGTTAGTGACTTTTTCATTCTCATATTGGTTTAGTTCGCACACAACAGGAATGTGATCATGCCATTCTACCACCCAACCTGACAACCAACAATAGTTTTTTTAAGAAGAGGGTAGAGAAGAGTTGATTACTCTCTGCATATGAAGTGCATGTGCTGCTTCTGACCTATTTAAAGTCTGGAGTCTAAATTGCAGGTTTCAGTTATGATTACTCTCAGTCAGAGTGGCAAGAAATTAAAATAATTCCAAAGGATTACAAATCTCTCGGAAGAAAATTTAAGGCTGGTATTAACACAATACTAATATCACCCATAATCTAATTCAATCTAACCATATGAACAAATCAAGGAAGTTTAATTATAGGTAGCATTCATTCAACAAAATGAGATTAGACTCTTCATAGACTTAATATAGCTGATTTAAAATGCCACATACAGTTCCCTAAATTACCCTTCCTAGTCAAATGTTTGCATTCATAAACCTTACACTGCATGACATATTCAAGCAAATAGGAAGTGAGCCATATCTAGGTCCTTATTGCAGCTTGGTTTGTAGACTCACTGAACAGCTTTGGGCAACTTTCTTTCTCAGGCTTGCTCAGCAGAATGATAACTTATAAAAGCCAATCTTCCAAGTCTGAAGTGTAATAAACAGAAACTGCATTACATTTGCTACTTAAATGTATACATGTGTGCGAGAAAGTTGCCAGCATAGAAGGTGGTGGAAAACCAAAATTACCATTTTTTCACAGGGTTCTAGGTCCCTTTGCAATCATTAACTATCTGCTACTGTTTGCCACTTTAAAAAAAAACTTTGAAAAGGCTCTTTCACTGAATGATTCCAGCTAACTTGGAATCCTACAGCACTACTTAACAAAGTACAATGGGATGAAATAACTGATGGCAAACAAACAAACAAACAAACAAACAAAAGTCTCTTGCTACATTACTTTTGACAGGAAGCTGAGGCACCCTACTGGTGTCACACTCAAGGTTTCACTGTTAGTTACTGTGCAGCAGGCTTATCAACTCTGATTCATTGAAGGAGAACAGAATAGTAGGACCGCTCAAGCACACAATATTCACAGAAATATTATATACCGATCATGAAGTAGCAATGAGGCAAAGCGGCTAGCAGACTCTTACTCCTCCAGATCAAACGGAAGCAAAATCCACCCCATTATTTATAACCCTATAAATTAGGATTAGAAACCAGGCAAGAAAGTAATGAAAAATATAAAATGAAAGCCTGCAGTATGACACTGTTAAGCTGATCTGCCAGGATTCTTTGTACTGCAAGAGGACATTTTTTCAAAAAAAGACCCACCTAGAGTAGAAAGAGTACCATTTTACCAAGAACCCCAAAGCCATGGCTATTGGATACTGCAGAGCCCAGGAGATACCATTCTCTGGAAGTATGGAGAGGATCCTCTGACAATCTGCAGCTGTCTGATAATACCATAAAATGACTTTTACTAAATCAGGCCGATTCTCACATGGCAATAAATCCCAAGACGGTAAAACCTCTCCCAGCTGTCCACTGAGCTTTAACTGCAGCCATTGACATATGTAATCTATCTCAGCCATCATTCTGCCCCTCCCCCATTATAAGCAAAACTAAAAGGAAGGATTTCCAGGGCCAGTAAGAAAAATCATCAATCCCTTACATTACCAAACTGGTACAATCAATATACTCAATATAAACTGAGTATATTATATTGATATTGAGTATAAATACTCAATATCAATATAAAAACCTGGTGATTTGTTTTTCTTTTTTTAAAACAAAATTTCACAAGTGAAATGCAGGATTATTTTAACTTTCTTAATCACCTGCATAAAGAGCAAAACAAAGCAGCAGACACAAATCATAAAGGAAGAAACATGTGTCCAATTCAATATAGTTTCTTGCATCGCCAAAAAATCCTTCATGGAGTAGGAGACCAAAATATGCCTGAAGTACAAGCTGAAGCATGTCAGGCAGTATCAGAAATGAGATCGTACTGGAAGGATAATTTGCTTCAGACTCTGCTAAGGGAGACCTGCAATGGCAGGGGGATTTCTAAGAAATTGTAAAGTGCATGTGATACACAAATAGCTGGGAACAGCTGTTCGTGGCAAGTCAAAAACAAAAACAAAGCTTACAAAAAGGAGAGAACACTTGTTACATCAAAGCAGAATTATACACATTTAGGGATCTGATTCCTACTGATCAAGGCATCACAAGGTTTTCTACAATTTCAGTTAAAATGTTTTGTAGTTGGCTGCAGTCTTCTTCTGAGTTTCTATAGTATAAATCTGATGAAATACAAATGTATACAGCTATTTTTCATATGAAAATAATCCAATTCTGTCTTTCTTATAATTGAAAGATTTCATGGTGGAAATAGGAGACTTGGCTATTTTTATTTTCATAATAAATTGAACATGAAAATGTTCAATTCAGTTAAGTATAGTTTCTTTAACTGGTAAATACAGTAAGTCCATTGGCAGGACAAAAACGGTGGCAGTTGATACCCCCAGGCTTGTGGTCATGGGGGATTTCAATTTGCCATCTGTTGGTGAAACGTCTGAGTTGGCTGGGGAGTTCATGGCTTCCATGACGGCTATGGACCTGGCCCAACTAGTTCTTGGCCCTACTCACATGGGGGGACACACTCTGGACTTGGTTTTTTGTCTCTGGCCAGTGGTGGAGTGATCTTGATATAGGGGATATAGTGACAGAACCCTTGTCATGGTCAGATCACTCGCTCCTGCGCCTGGACCTCCAAACCGCTACACCCCGCCGCAGGGAGGCGGAGCCGGTAAGATGGGTCCGCCCCAGGCGCCTGATGGATCCTGATAGGTTCCAG
>JANHZT010005024.1:61159-73850 GCA_032468215.1 Stegonotus admiraltiensis
CATAAATTGTTTCAACTTCTACCCTCAAAACGATGCTATAGGGCATTGCACACCAGAACAACTAGACACAAGGACAGGATTTTCCCCCATGCCATCATTCTGCTAAACAACTAATTCCCACAACACTGTCCAACTATTTAGTAAGGCTATTATTCTTCTCATTTTTCCTATTACCTATCTCCTTTTCTATTTATGACTATAACTTTATTGCTTGTATCTTTACGATTTATATTGTTTTATTTAGTTTCCTAGTATGATTTATGTTGATTGTTTAGTATCCTATGACTATCACTAAGTGTTGTATCTTATGATTTACGATGAATATATTTTTATGATTACTATGATCATGATTTATCACTTATAGCTTTATGTACACTGAGAGCTTATGCATCGAAGACAAATTCCTTGTGTGTCCAATCACACTTGGTCAATAAAGAATTCTATTCTAAACAATTCTATTCTATAAAGAATTCTATGTATGTATGTATGTATGTATGTATGTATGTATGTATGTATGTATTTTTTACATTTTTGAACAGCCCTTCTGCCTCAATGAGGGACTCTTCTTAGTGTTTTAGCTTGGAAACTGTTGACTTTTAGACTACACCAAATTAAAATAAAATTACTAGGCAATATTCAGAAGCTTGGCCTTCTGACAAATCACATACATACACATACACATACACAAACACGTGTGTGATTTGTCAGACCCACAGAGGTAAACCCCATCTATATATCATCTGAAAAACATAACCACAATTCAAGGAAGGAAACAAACATCCCAAAGCACATTCTCTCTAGTAATCAACAATCAGGTATCCTGGAAATAACACCAAATAAACAATCAGAGAAAAACCAGTACTTTAATCAAAGAACCATCAAGAGGGAACCACACCCCAACCTAGACTAGAAAGGTAAGCTACTATGTGTGAACAACCAGTAAACTCCACTTTCCCTTGCACTGATGATGTTGCTAAGCAGGATAATGAAACATCTGCAAGAAAACAACCAAGCTCACAAAATATCAAGAATCCTAGTGGTCCTAGGTATCAAACTAGTGGTACATTTATTGTATTCTGGACAACTCCTTAAACATGACTTGCATTTAGGCTTTGTAATTTGATTATGTACATACATAAATGATAGCACTGTGTGGGTTATAGGAACTTGGAGTGGGCAGTGAAAATCTGCAGTTATTTCTCTTGGTCTCCAAACTGAGATAGAAAGTCAGTATAGCTGTAACATATAAACACTCACAAGGACTCTTCTGCTTCCAATTTTTTAACTCCCAAAAGGACACTGTGGCTGAAAAGAGTCTGAGCCTTATTGCATCCTGTCTGCAGTGACTGTGACCCTGGTTAAGCCATCACATTTTTAAAAAATAGTAATACCAAAAAGAAAATAGCACCAAGTGTTAACCAAACCAGCCAGATTACTGATACAAAATAATAATAACCTAAGTGCTGTTAAACTCAAGTTCATTAAGCTATCTGGAGCAGAAGAATTGGTAAAATGCTTTCTTCAGGTGAATTCCATGATATGGTTAGTCATGGAGTCACAATACAGGTAGTCCTCGACTTACAACCACAATGGAGCCCAAAATTTATGTTGTTAAGGGAGACATTTGTTAAGTGAATTTTGCCCCATGTTACAGCCTTTCTCGTCACAGTTGTTAAGTGAATCACTGCAGTTCGTAAGTTGGTAACACGGTTGTTAAATGAATCTGGCTTCCCCATTGGTTTTGCTTCTCAAAATGTTGCAAAAGATTATCACATGTTCTTGGGACACAGCAATGGTCATAAGTATGAGTCAGTTGTCAAGCGTCTGAATTTTGATCACATGATTGTGGGAATGCTACAAAGGTTGTAAGTGTGAAAAATGGTCATAAGTCACATTTTTTCCATGCTGTTATAACTTTGAATGGTCACTAAATGAACTGTTGTAAATCGAGGACTACGTGTAGTTACTGACCAAAGAGCAGAAAAGTACTAGGACAAGAGTAACTGAGTTTGAGGTAGGGGATAAAAGCTTAGCATATTGATTGGAATGTTAGAATTATCTTATTTAAAAGAGATTTAAAAGTTTTTAAAGTGTTTTATACAATGAAACAAAACAAAAATTAAAGGTAATACCTTAAAAGGAACTGTTTAAAAGCCAATGTGAATAAAAATACTGGATTAGTGATATCTTCCCTTTTAGAGAGGCCAGTATCCAGGAAACTGCTTAATAATACTAAACAGACTAAACTGACCTACAAGAAAGACCATATGAAAAATAGAATGGCAAAATATTGCATGATCATAACATTAATGGCAAATATTGCATGATCATAACATTAAAAGAAAGTAAAAGGCAAAGCAGAAAACAAGATCTGGCAATGGCTAAGAGCAGGAAAGTTGAAGAAAGATACAGGATTCTGGCTGCACCTCTGCAAAGAAGGTGAAGAAACAGTGGATCATTTAGTTAGTTACTGCAAGAAGATCACACAGATTGACTACAAACAATGGCATGACAAAGTAGCAACAATGAAGCATTGGAATATCTGCAAATACCATTTGCCTGCAAGCAAGAACTGATGGGACCATGAAATAGACCAAGTACTATAATGGAAAATGAAGAAGCTTTAAATGCTCTGGGACCTTAGAATTCAAACAAACACCAGCCGCATAACATCCCAGTTTTAACAATTGTTGGTAAGAATAACCACTGAATAGTGGATGTTGCAATACCAACATCATCATGTAGCAATATCTGGAGACAGCAGAATGGAAGAGAAAGAACTGGAGAAAATCACAAAATTCAAAGACTTTGAAAATAGAAATAGACTTAATGTGGCAAAAGAAAGCAGGGTACCAATAGTAATAGGAGCCTTGGATGTAGTCCCAAAGCATCTGGAGTAGCACTTGAACACTATCGGCATTGACAAAATCACCATCAGTCAATTGCAAAAAGCAACTTTACTTGGAACAGCTTACATCCTGCAACAATCTCTTTAACACCATCAAACAATAACATCTGCCTTTGCAAGGACTCAATAGGTGGACAAAAATGCCAAATCCAGTCTAAATTGTGGCTGACTGAGTCCACGCATAATAATAATAAATATGCAAAACTGTCCTAGGGATTGAAGGGTGCATTAAGCATGGGGATCATAAACAGGATCTATGACAATTCACTTGGCCAACTTGCTGCGGCCAACTCGCCACAGGACAACTCACTGCAGGACAAGAGTTATACTAATATCAAAGAAATGGTGGAATATAATCATTAATGATAGGATGCAAAAGAGGGACAGCATGAAATGTGAATGATTTTTTAAATTTCAAATAATTAAATTGAATTGTTAAATTGTCCTGTGGTGAGTTATTCTGTGGCAAGTTGGCTATGACAAGATCGCTGTGGCAAGTCGGCCATGATGACTTGGGCTCAGCGAGTTGACTGTGGTGAGTTGTCCCATTCCACTGGAAACAATAGGCAGTGGACATGAGTCACAGTATTTTTTTCCCCATGTAGACTGAGCCCTACTGAAAACTTTCTCAGAATTTGTTTTTGAAAGTCACCTAGAGAAAGAAAGAAGGTTGCTTGGCTGAATCCCAAATCAATTCTGTGGTTCTCTGGGGCAAAATAGGACACCCTCCAACATGACTATAGCTGTGTCTGAATATTTTTGATGCTTCACAGGCAGAAAAGCAGGACATCCTCAAAATTTATTGATTCATCTATAATTTTCCGTGCATGGAATACAACGTATTCATGAGAGCTGTAGTCCAAAATATCTAGAGAGCACAAATTGCTTATGTTCTATATTGTTTTTAATATGAAAAGAAATAGTCAAATTTGAAGAAAAATAGCAAATGGTTTCCCTTGTAATCTCATCTCATTCTTCTTGGAATAGTTACAGGATTAAAAAATAGCAACAATACCTTTAAGCCATGAAGTAACAACATCTGCCTATCCCAGCTGTTTGGAAAGAACTAGATAGGTGGATAAAAATACCAAATCCAGTCTAAGCATCTGGCTGACTGTGCAACCAACCACAATAATAATATGTAGACTAACATTCTCACCAAGCCATTTCAGCACTGGGGCAAGTAACAATTTACAACAGTTCATTTAGTGACCGTTCAAAGTTATAATGGCACTGAAAAAGTGACTTATGACCATTTTTCACACTTATGTCCATTGCGGCATCCCTATGGTCACATGATCAAAATTCAGATGCTTGGCAACTGGTTCATATTAATCAGAGTTGCAGTGTCCCAGGGTCATGTGATCATCTTTTGCAACCTTCTGACAAGCAAAATCAAAGGAGAATCCAGATTCAGTTAACAACCGTGTTACTAACTGCAATGCAACTACAATGATTCACTTAACAACTGTGGCAAAACTCAGCAATATAAATTTTGGGCTCAATTGTGGTCATAAATTGAGGACTACTTGTATACACAATATGAGATCAGTACTAAGAAGGTTCACGTGGAAGAAGACCCCAATAACTTTGCAAAGAAAAGGGGGACTTCTCTCCTTGGACAGTATTTTATGACTGTTGTTATTAAACATCTGGCATTCAGAAGGAACCTGTGCTGTGATTTGGCACAAAACGTATCCCCACTACATTCCAGTGTTTGAAATGCTGGATCCTTTAAAAAAAAATTGGCAAAGAACACCAAAGCAGCCACATTCTCATCTTTATTGTCAGAAAACAAAACTAACTTTCTAGTAATCTGAGAAGCTGCACCCTTCATTTGTTAATGTTAAGCTTGTTTAACTATCAAGGAACAAGCGAATTCTTGAAATACCACAGCAGCTTCCCAAAGTGATCAAATTGGTTTTTAAAGCTCTTCTGATGATAGCCAAAAGGGTTTTTTTGGGTGGGTGTGGGTGTATGTATGCCACATAGATACTGCAAAGTGAGTCCCTGATTTGAGAAAATGTTGTAGGGAAGCATAGAAATGAACATTCATAGGCCAACATTGAACTGCATTTAGCTCACATACAAAACAAATGAAAAATATCTTCTCTAAATAGTAAAATGACAAGATTCCAGAGCAAATATCCCTCTTTCATTTAAAGGGAAAGTGTTAACTGCACAAAAAGCCAATGAGTGCTACTGTACTTAAAGGTGATTTCAGAAAGGTAGAATAACTTAATGTCTGGAAATCAGTCAATGTTTGATAAAAGATGGATTCAAATAACAATCCAGTCTGTTCCCAGTACGTCCAGTCATTTTGAGAAGAAAACTGATAACCTCAAGGCATGTTGCATCTAAAATGAACCCATAAAAAATATTAATTGCTGTCAGGCTGAGCCATCATACCACACAGGAAACCAGAAATACAAAACTTGAGATGCCTGAGGGCCTTTTCAGAGAGCTAAAATCTGCTCACTTGAACCACTAAATGTTCACATGGCCATAAAGAAAGGGTTTCTTTAAAAAAAAAAAACCACAGTTCTGTGACAAGTTACAGCATACCTGTATTTTCTTTTTGCTATGTGTATAAATTTAAGCTATCATAGGTGCTAATTTGCATAATATATCTGCAGTGTATTATTTTCCAAATTAAAAAAAAAGGTTTTTTTGCTCTATTTTAGAAAAAAGAACCTCTCTCAGAAGATTACGAAGTGTAATCAACTCCACCCAGGACAATTATATTAAAGAGTATCAGAGTAGAGCTCTTAAGCTGTTCATCAGTGCAAAGTCATTTTGCAAAATGGAAATTGTGGTGGAGCTTCAAGTGAAAATGTAACCATCCTCCTCAAGATTGGAGTCTTTGCTATGATACAGTGAAAACAGAAGCAAATAACCAGAGACAAGCATAAATTTGGACCACAAATGTTCCTGCTTTTTGCTTGATTGCCAATTCTACTTTCAAAACAAATACATATCTGACTGTATCAAAATCTCAGCATAAATCATAATATTATGAATTAATGACAATAGAAAAACATCCACATTTGTGGCAAAATAATTGGGCAACTTGGACAAATTGAAGGGAAATTCCATTAACAGCGATATATTCCTCCCTCCTCCTGTCCTTTTCTGTATCAAACTATAGCATAGAATGTAAGTAGACCTGACCATGATCAAAATTATGCCCCACCTCAAAGCCCCCCCCCCAATCTGTCAATGAGCTCATCCCTCTAGGCGCTAGTCTTTACACTGCTTTACTATTTCTCCTTGGCACACTCTCTTTCTCTCTCTCTCTTTTTCCAATTATCCCTTGGAGTAAAAGGCTCTCTAAGCTTTCTCCCCCAACGTCAGTCTTCCCCCCATATGAATTCTTTAAAGAGCAGTGGAACCCAGTTTTTGTTGTTGTTGTGTGGTCCATCTCAACATTACAGGTGGTCTCAACAGACCGATTAATACCCTTTTTGATTTTACCGCTCAACACACACACATATAAATCATTTTAATATTTGGAGTTTTGCCTCTTTAAAATGATGTATATGAGCTTCCAGGGTAACTATATATATTAAAATACAGAACAAAACCATATTTTAATTCAACTCCAGCACCAATGCCAATACCACTGACAAATTAAGAAAATAATGTAGGAAAAGGCCTTCTTAGTTTGCCAGACAACCTGGTTTCTGTAAAAATAAGCTCAATTTCCATTATTAGTAAAACATAACATCCATCCAAGTTCAGATCACTCTGAATGTTTTGCATAATTTCTGCAGAACCTGTAACTGTGGACTTGTGGACCACAACCTGAGCTTCCAAAAAGTATTTGTCTATGATTAGGTTTTATCTCAGTTCTTTCTCCTTAGCTTCTAAAACTCTCATCTTTTCTTACAGGGTTGCTTTTTAGCTCTTTGCTTAATTCTGGACTCTTTGCCCCTTTAGTTGTATTTCTTAAAAGAATTTTTCCAGCCATCATCAGAACTATTTTCAGTATAAACTCCATTAGTTTTTAACCTCCTGAATATTTCAAACTATCATATCTGCTCAGTTAGTCAATTTCAGGGATTTCTTAGTTGCAAGTGCAATTAAATAAAACCACTGATTGTATTACTGTATGACAATTTACAGTAAAAGGTTACTGGGCTTGTTATTATTCTATTACACTTATATTTATTTTCTAGAGTACAGTACTTATTTTTCTCGTTTATTATATCAAATGAGAATAAAATACTATTCTACTATTCTAACCAGAGCAGAATCTGATGTTATGGGAAATGTCCATTTAGCATAGTTTTACTTTGCCTTTCCTTCATGTCGGAAATGATATGTCTAAGGCCATCCAGTGAATTTGCTGCCACAGGCATTGTATACACGTTTTTTAAGAGCAGGAAAATGCTGCAGCTAAATTCATTCCATCTTCCCAAAATGCTAGGAAGGAAAAACTTGGCATTGTTACTGCTGTACTTGACAGATTCACTTTACCTTGGTCTCACAAGCACTCTAGGCTCTGCTATCAGTCACCAAGCTTAATTGGCTGCGCCTGGCATTTAAACAGCATTCCAACAGCTAATGGCCAGCTACAAATGCCAGTAATTGCTCCCGCTATCTCAGAGATTGAGATCATCAAACTTGGTGTATTCATATTACATGTTCCAAGGGAGATATCCTGCCACTCATGCTGAGGATTTGAAAGACTGTAGCATTGCTGTTCCAAATTATCAGCCATTTTATCTAACTTGATATTTTATAGAAAATAGTTTCTCTGAAAATAAACTCTACCTGAATTCAAAATTTAACATTATAGGACGGTTCCAAGGTTGTTTGAATATCAGGACAAAAAGGGGCATCTGATGACCACCACCCCTTTTTTTTGTGCTGATGAGCACTGGCAGACTAGCTTGGGAGTTACTGTATGTGGTAACAGCGCTCTAAACAATGCCAAGCATTGGAGGCCGGCTTCATTTTAATGTTCTATGGAAATTCAGAGTGACACCATGTCAAAAGGAATGTTGAGGAGAGCCAGGTGTTGCCTAGTTAAAAAACCATCAGTGGTGAGGCTTGGTAGCTTCCCAAAGATGCAGACTAGTGATATTGATCATACTTTCCTATGAAAAACAGTCCTTAGCCTTTACAGCATACATTATTTATTGTAAAATTAGCAAAACCACAGACCGAATATATTTTCCAAGTTACTGTCCCATTTATGTGGATAAAACACAATGTCATTTCCTTGGCATAATGCTGATAAGTGGTGCTGATAAGATTACTGCAATAATTTATAGGAATATTTAAGAAGTGTACTAACCTATTATTAATAATAACCACCACAATAATCAGTCTGATTTTTCTAAAGAATTTCAAGTATTATTTTATCACAATATTTTTCACATGTCTTTTCAGTGCTTGGAGAGTTACTCGTTGGCTGTCAATAAGCTGGCATTTCTATGAAGGGTATAGCACTTCTGCAGCAAAAATCCTTGGAATTGGACAAATGAGGAATGTTAGCATCATACATTTATTCTGCTTCAGTTATTCTGTGACAACCCCAGTACAATCTATGAGGTAAGGTTAGTCTCTAAAGATAATTTATGCCACACTGCTGCCTATCTTTCATTTGATTTTTTGAAAGAAAGGCAGTTGGCAGTGGAGTTCCTCAAAAAATGAACGAAATGTGTATTTTAATTTTTCTCTTCTTCAAAGCAAAAAAGAAATGTTTACTTGCCTTTAGGAATGACCCTTGCCAGTAAAACTCAGCTTTTGAGAAGTGGAGGCTGTTCTGGATCCCAGACCAAAGGGAAGGGCCATCTGGAATTGGACAAATGTCCATATCGATATCTTGTATTTTCATTCAGAATTCCCAGGAAAGCCCCATCACCTTTACAAAGTGACTGTGGGTCTCAGAATAAAAACGTATTAGGTGCTTCATAGTATATGGCCCCTTTGGAACTAGCTGGCATGCAGCCCAGGGGGAGCCCCCAACTCCATCTACTTCTAGGCTGCAAGATTTGCCAGCTCCTTCATGGCAGCTGAAGGAGCTGACCCAGGCAGCAGCAGGAACAGAGGACAGAACTGCCTAGTATTTCTACCTCTGACTTGCAGAAAGCATCTAATGAGGAGATGCAAAACAAGAGGGAAGGAGTAAATCTGGAGGTCATTCCCATAACTCCAATGGTGGCGGCGGGGTGGGGGGGAAGCAGGCTAACAACGAGGTAGTATAGAGAGCCATAGTGATGATCTTGGAGAAAGTATGCAGAAAACAGTTACAGAAACAAAAGCATGTGTGAAGTCCAGGAAAGGGAAAGTGATAAAAGATCAGACTGGCTTTACCCTTCTTCACTCAGGCATAAGAAGGAGGGAAGGGGAACACAGCCAGGCTTTCAAGACTCTATCACTATAACTTGACTATAACTTCATATTGCCCATTCCATGATATAAAAGCCTTATTCCATCCACTTGTTTCTCAATTCCCTTGGCACCTCCTCATGGCATGGTTATTAACCAAATAAAATGATGTAATTCTGGAACTGAAAGTAGGTGGTTTTTGTAAATATTTACCCAGAAGATCAAGTGACTGCTACAAACCTGTCCTAACCTGTACTATGCGATGATTTGGAAAAGCCTCCCAATCAATGCTGTATATTTCAGAAACACCTGACAAGTTGAGAGGAGAAATAAGAATAAGTGCCATTTCCTGGGTTTCCCCCCCCTCACTGGTAATGATACAAATGTAAAAGTGCACCATCTATCAATAAGAATCAGCCTTAAGTCAGAAGTGGGGCCTTCTTGTAGAACAAAATTTGGAATCTCCTGGGTATGAAGCATTGCTACCCCACATAGGCTTCAGCATCTCAGGGTCTTTGGGGTGGGGGCAGCAGGGAAGGATCTATATGAGACTTGGAGGTGCTTGTCATGAATAAGATGATTAAGTGATCTCCCAATTGAATGGTTGAAAGATTTTATTCTTCCTTTCTATTTTTTTCCTTCATTTTGCTATGAATTATTCTTTTTTCCTAGTAAGAAAGAGAACCATCTGTTAAGGCAAATTGATTATCTGTCTTCTAATGATGCTGGAACATTATGTTGAAACTATTCTAAACAACTCCAACTTTTAGGTGTGCAAAACACAAGTGAAGATAAAATTTTCCTTCAATCAAATCCTGATGACTGTATAGAACATCTATGTAGTCTTACTGCAATTAACCAACCAAACAATCAGTTTAAATATCAGAAATCAGAAAAATATAAAAATAAAATGACATTTAAATACTAATAATGTAAACATTGTCTAAAGAATGCATATTATTGAACAGAACCTAAGGTCATATATTTCAGGTATTAACAAATGCCATTCAAAACTTTAAAACTTTATATGCAATGAAAGTTTTCTTCACTGATTAAAAAAAGTTTCTATAACATTCATCTAACCGAGCTGGGACATATAATAATAAAAAAAAGATGAGTTTTCTACAGCTGTAATTTGAAAAGGAACAATATAGCAACATATGAAATATGGGAGCGGCAGGGAAAGGCTCAGCAAGCTATAGGGGTGTTACTAAATCTTCCATATAAAACTGCTGAGAGATGCTAAACCTGGCCTTAAAGAAGAATATTTCATAGAATGGCAAAATAAGGAATGTAATAAAATAGCCAGATGCACTCAATGTTCTGCTGGATGTCTGGTGTGCTCTGAGATCAGCCTACTTTCATTTTTATGTGTAATATCTAAACATCTTTCTCTTTCAATTTGCTTAATCTGCGCAAATTCTAAAAGATGTAGCGAATTTAGAGAAACACCATGTGATGAGACTTTCTCCAAAGCTACCTGAGACTGTGAAGACTAAATTTGGCCAGACAGGACAAATGGATCAGTCCTTTCAGGATGTAACAGCATTTAAGCCAATATCTATTAACTTTTACCTCAAACTTCAAGTGTCCAGTCTCTAATCTTAGGCTGCATTGGATATATATCTTTCTCAGGAACATTGCTACAGGAAATATTTTTATATTTTTTACTGTTAATTTCTAGTAAATCACATGACACACATTAAACACAACATCAGAGGGAATTGAGAATATTAGTGTTCCTAATTCAATGTAATCAAGAATCTTGCCCTTCCTAATTTATTAGAATGAAGTTTAACATTGCTAAATTGATTAGAAATTGCTCATGTAAGGTGCATATATTTTGGAATTAGAGTAATTGTTTCTTTTTTTCCCCCTAAAAAGGAAGAACATGTGGAGTCCTATGTGCTTTCTAAGTTTGGTTGTTGCAGACATTTCATTACCTGGCAAGGTAACATTATCAATGCTAGTAAATGTGGGATTTGCTGCCTCTTTATATGCAGTAGCTTTCCCTGCCAGTATTGGTGGGAGTGTGGTTTCCTCCTTTGTAGTCATTTGATTAGGGAACTGTTTTTTGTTATATTGTCTAATGTTAATCCTTGCTTATCTGGTTGCTGGAGATGATGCTTTCTGTGGTTTTTGTCCCCTTCTTAGCTTTTTTACTGTCTCTTTATCTGCCCCACCTGCCCCACTCTACATCAAGGGGGGCTGTGTGGAGGGGGTTTCCTCTTTCAAATTCCTGGAAGTCCACCTTAGCCAAAAATAACAAGTTCCAGGTGGTCAGGAAGGCTCAACAGAGACTCAACTTCCTTAGGGTCTTGCAAAAAAATCAGGTGGAACAATGACTGATTACTTCCTTTTACCGGACTACGATAGAAAGCGTCCTCACATATTGCGTTATGGTATGGTATGGTGGCTTGACAGCCACGGACAGAAAGGCATTACAGAGGGTGATGAGCACAGCACAAAAAATCATGGGCTGCCCCAACCTCACTGGGTGAAATCGCCAGGACCTGTTGCCTTAGCAGAGTGAGGAAAATCCTCAGGGATGATTCACACCCTGGTCAGCACTTCTTTACTTTCCTACCATCGGGCAGGAGATATAGAATCGTAGCAAGCTGAATGAATGGGCTGAAAAATAGCTTTTATCTGTGGACCGTCAGACTTCTGAACGCAACATAACACCGTAATTAGGTTTAATATGATAGACTTGCAGGGCCAGTGCAATGTGCAACATGTTCATACCGGTATAATATAATATAATGTTATATACAAATATGTATATAGGGAATGGGTGCTAGTTATTGCTTATTTGAGTTTAGGGATTTCTTTTTCTTTGATTTTGAGTTATTGAGATGTATTCTGTGTTTTTTTTGGGGGGGGGGCTGCACCAAGGGAGGCTCATTCAATCTCATTGTACACATGTTGTGCATTGATAATAAAGGTTTGATTTCATCTTTTGAATGGTGTGTAAATGCGGTTTATCTGTGTGTGTCTATTGATGGCTGCTTCATGTCTGCAAGCAAACTACTAAGCTCAGAGAACACTAAAGATGCCACACTTCAACCCTGAGTTAAATGTATTCTCTTTAAAGGAAGAATATAAAATGCTTCTTCTTTCAAGTATACAGCTTGACTTTCTTTGCTCTTCCCTTTCTAATTTATAGCATATGGCAGGTCTCAGGACCTTGTCTAACTTGGCTTAGTCTGTACCTACGTCTCTTTCACTGGTCTGCTCACTTCACGTAAGTCCTTTGGCTCAGCTTGAGACTCAGTCTGATCCAGATTGATCTCTAACACCCTCCAATCAGACCTGAGGCATTGCACAGGCCTAGCGAGAAGTCCTCTGCTTTGGGCTGAAGGAGAGTGAAAATGGGCGTTGGTCTTACCTGATACGCCCTTTCTCTATAGGTCAGTCACGGCAGTCAGGCATGGGTAAGACCTG
>JANHZT010005025.1:67422-78803 GCA_032468215.1 Stegonotus admiraltiensis
GACAGCTTGGCTGTCTTAGGATTTCTGGGAGTTGAAGTCCACAGGGTGTGAAAGAGCCAAGTTTGCCTACCACTGTCCTAGACCCATGAGAAGAGGACCGTGCCAACATATTTTCATCCTGTTCCTTCCTGAATGTGGGTGGACTGTTGCATAATTTCTTAGTGACTAAACAGGATGAGAAGATCTAAGGATATTTTTTAGGGGAAAAGCTGTTAGGAAAGTTATTCCAGGATCAGTGTATAGAGATGTGTATTTGTTGAGCTCAACTTCCTTGAGCTGTGGTGATGGAGAAGGCTCCTGTGCATTCCTTGGGCAATAAAGATGACAAACAAGCACCAGAGCATTTGAAACCAGATATATTTCTAGAAGGCAATGTCACAAAATTCTGCTTTACTGATTTTGGCCATGCCATGTGCTCACAGTCATTGGAAAATGCAGTTATGCTTGGAATGGCCAGCAGCAAAAGGAAACAAGGTTGCCAAAAACATGGTGCCAGATCATAAAATAACTGAAAGAAGCTGTGAAAGATCAGAAAATGTGGAGAGCTGGGCCATAGACTTGCTGAAAATTGGACACAGATGAACAGACAGCATCATCATTGCTTATTGACCCTAGCAGGAATCCTCCTGCAAATTCTGTCTCTTTTACCCTTCTGTTCCAGTTTCTGCTTCCCCTTACCTTGTCACTGTTCCTTCACAGATCCTACCTTCATCTCCATTTCCTCCATCTCCTTCTCCATCCTGTCCATTTCCACCTCAATCTCTATCTCCACCATGTCCATCTTTGTCATCTCCATTATGTCCATCTCCACCAATTCCATCTCCTTCTTTATTGTCTCCATTTTCATCTTCGTCATCTCCATCTCTATTATCTTCATTTCCATCATCTCCATTTCCATCTCCTCCGTCTCCTCCTCTATCATATCTATCGCCACCTCAATTTCTATCTTCATCTCCATTTTCTTCATCTCCTCCTCCATCTCCTTCTCTATCAAGTCCATTTCCACCTTGTATCTTCATTTCTATCATGTTCACCTTCGTCATCTCCATTATGTCCATCTCCACCAGTTCCATCTCCTTCTTTATCATCTCCATCTGCATCTCCATCATCTCCATCTCTGTTTTCATTCTCTTCCTGTTTCTTCTGAAAGGAGGGTGGCTAATACATACGAATGTATATTTTTGTGCATGGGCATACCTGAGAATGGTTTATGTGTACAAAGCCATATTTTACATGTTCATGCAGTTGAATGCAAGAATAAACAGGGTTTCTTATTTTACAAAGAATTTTAATCCTGCAATATTGATGATGTCGCAGTATTTCCCCTCCTTTTTTAGAGGATGATCTTTGATTAAAGATATATATCTACAAATATATATGTATTTTTATAGAATATAATATATACATACATACATACATACATACATACATACATATATATATATATTCTTATATAAATATAGAAGTCACATACACATGTACATATTTATTGGGGGAAAATATCTGCAGGAATAATTTCATCTTGACTTTGCAATCCCAGACTGGCAAATTAGGGAAATTAACATCTGCAGGAAGTATTTTTTCCCCATAATTTTCTTTAGTCAGTGTTGGTGTGCACGTGCCTTCAATTCAGAATTGTTTCTCCCCCTCTCTCTCTCTTTTTGGGGTGGGGTGGAATAAATATAGCAGTACTTGTTACATTTGGGTTTCTTACTTTTTACTTGTGAAAGGGGCAGCTAGAAGAGAAACCAAGTCGTAGTTGTTTTGTTTGTGCGGTGGTAGAGAATGAAGCAGCTGGCAGTATGATTCCACTTGTCATTAGCCTGTTGCTTTTCATTGTAGGAAGAAGCTTCGTTTCCCACACATCCAACTGAGAATGCGGCAGGCCAGAGTAAAAGAGATAGATTGCTTTGTACCTCCTCTGCCAATTTAATTTCTGCACTGGCTGAGAAAGGAGGAGGACTCTGACCAGCATTATAGTAGAGTGAGTTGGTGGAGAAAGGATAGAGTAAAAGTTTGTTTTCTTCGCAGGCTTGCTCATTCTCTTAGAAAGGATGCTCAAGATGCCAATGGCAAGAGATTAATTAGCAAGCTGTTATGAGTCAATATTTTCTCGCTAGAATCTTCCACTTGGAAGCCCCTGGAAATTCTGATTAATTGTTAGCACCCTAGCCCCCACGGTTGAAGAGATAGCCCCCACGATTGAAGAGTTCTTAAATGTTGTTCTTTGCTAACACCTGAAATACCAAGAAAGCGTCATTAAAGTGGTCAGGACACTAAAGAGTTAACTGAGAAAGCACTTCTTTGAATTCTTAGAAGGAATCTAAGGCATTGGACGAAGGAATTGCTTGCTTTTCAGTTGCATAACTGATACTGTAAAGCATGTTCTTTCATATCAACATAGATATTTTTGTATTGGTTTGGTGCCAATTCCAAAAGAGCAATGTGTAATGCTCATTTTCTTCCTTGTGCCATTTTTTTTTTATCACAGAAAGCCTAAAGTAGGCTATAACAGGCCTGGTTAAATGGCTAATCTGTAGGCATAAATTACAGGTAGTCCTTGACTTATGACTTACGGCCACAATTAAGCCCAAAATTTATGTTGCTAAGCAAGATGGTTGTTAAGTGAGTTTTGCCCCGCCTTTCTTGTCACAGTTGTTAAGTGAATCTGACTTCCCCATTGACTTTGTCAGAAGATTGTAAAAGGTGATCACATAACCCTCAACCATCATAAATATGAGTCAGGTGCCAAGTGTCTGAATTTTGATCGTGTAACTATGGGGATGGTGCAATGGTTGTAAGTGTGAAAAATGGTCACAAGTCAGTTTTTTTCAGTGCCATTGTAACTTCAAATGATTACAAAACCAATGATTGTAAGTCAAGGACTATCTGTACAGAATAGAAACAAGGGCTTTTGAAGAAAAAAACCAAGAAACCATGAATTTTTTTTCCCAATTCCAAGTGCAGGAGAAGGGAATACATGATACATTAAAGGTAAAGGTTCCCCTGCACCAGTGGTGAAATCTAAAATTTGTTACTACCGGTTCTGTGGGTGTGGCTTGGTGGGTTTTTTTTAATGTGACTGGGTGGGCATGGCCATTTTTTTTAAACTTTTAAAAGTATTTTTTCTACAACCTCTTCAGTGAAGAGGTTATTTAAAAATGCTTTCAAAAGGCTCTGATGATCCCAGCTGAGTTGCCTGATGGCAGAGGCTTTTTTTTTACTTTTAAAAGCATTTTTTGGCTGAAGAGGTTGTAGAAAAAATGCTTTTAAAAGTTAAAAAAAAAAAGCCTCTGATGATTGTGCGGCTTAGCTGGGCATGATGGTGGGGGGCAGGGATTTCTGCTACCGGTTCTCCGAACCACCTACCTCCATCGCTACCGGATCGGGTGATCCGGTCCTAACAGGGAGCATTTCACTCCTGCCCTGCACATGTGTGCTAGTCGTTTCCAGCTCTAGGGGGCAGTGCTCATCTCCGTTTCTAAGTTGAAGAGCCAGCGCTGTCCGAAGACATCTCCGTGGTCAATGACTAAACGCTGAAGGCGCACAGAGCGCTGTTCTCTTCCTACCAAAGTAGTCCCTATTTATCTATTTGCATTTTTTACGTGCTTTCGAACTGCTAGGTTGGCAGAAGCTGGGACAAGTAACAGGAGCTCACTCCGTCACACGGTGCTAGGGATTCGAACCTTCTGATCGACAAGCTCAATGTCTTAGCCCCTGAGCCACTGCTTAAATAATGATGTAAATGTGTGTTTTCAATTTTAGTGAGCAAGAAGTGCAATTGGGTTGGAAGTTGTCTTTGCAACCCAAACAGACATGAGGAGCAGTCATCTTTGAATACCATTGTACGCCTTTCCTTTCTCACACTAGCTGGCTGTTTCAAGCAAGACTAACCAATGTGTTTTGGGGAACCTGGGAATATTTTGTTTGTAGGATCTCATGGTTGCAAGGTAACACAATGTTAAAATTCTTCTTCCAAGCAGACGGCTCATGTATCAAAAGAGTTTTGTCACTCCAGTCGGTCCCCATGGTCCAAAGCTATGTGGAACAAGGGCAGCTTTTCAAACCTGGAGGGAAACAGGAGTTGATGGATGTGCAATGATAATAGGCCATCTACAGGCTGGAATGCTTGTCTCTTTGAAAGATAAAAGACTTTCAACAGATTTTCTTTCCTCCCCGATGTAATAAGCAAATAATGGTTCCTCCAGGTTGAGGTCAACTTTTGGTGACTCTACAACAACATCCATATCTTTGGCTTAAAAACGGTAAAGTTTGCTTCAATCAATGAGCTTGATTTCTGGTGATTACAGCTATTTCACAGCTGAGAGTTATGGGATACAAGGGGAATAAACAAGTAGAATAAATAGTTCTCATGATGTAGCTTTTTTGACAATATGAAAGTGGTTCCAAGATAGTTTACAACCTGGAATTTTTTAGTGGCCTCCTGTTTGAGTAGTAATTTCGTCTAGCCTTGCTCACATCAAATTCAATTAGCTGCTTTTGTCTATATAGTTGGGAGTCCAGAAGGAGAAGCTGTTGGCAATTCAATGAGGTAATTCATACTCTAACAGAGAAGGTATCCTGGGCCTTCCCTCAGACCCTCGTTTTCATTTTTTTTTTGTAATTTTAACCTGTTTTTCTATTTATAAATGTTGAATGTTTGTTTTATCTTGATGTAAGCACTCATATTCACCTGAACTTCAAAATGGGAGGCAAATAAATTTAATAAATGAACAAACAAACAAATAAAAACAGTGATGACAAGGTAGATAATTTCCCATAGGTCATCTCCTACTTTCATCAGATTTCAGAAGAATATGGAACTGGCGTCATGCACTGACTGACTCAGTTGTGTTTCATTTCTTTTCTTTTAAAGTTTGTCTACTATGAGGAAATTCTTGTTGTGGTTTGAGAGGGTGTTATCTTGAAATAAAGCCAATTATATACAATATACAAACTAAAGGAAATGTGGGTTTCTTTATTATTTAAATGCCACATCAAGAAAACCTTCCTGGAGAGAGATGAACTCTAGTTGTTTCCTTGGTAAGATAAAAGGTAAAGGTTCCCCTCACACATATGTGCCAGTCATTCCCGACTCTAGGGGGTGGTGCTTATCTCCGTTTCAAAGCCAAAGAGCCAGCGCTGTCCAAAGACGACTCCGTGGTCATGTGGCTGGCATGACTAAATGCCAAAGGCGCAGGGAACACTTACCTTCCCACCAAAGGTGGACCCTATTTTTCTACTTGCATTTTTTATCTGCTTTTGAACTGCTAGGTTGGCAGAAGCTGGGACAACTAATGGGAGTTCACCCCGTTATTTGGCACTAGCTATTCGAACCACTGAACTGCCGACCTTTCCATCGATAAGCTCAGCATCTTAGTCACTGAACCACTTACTTACTGCCTTACCTCCTATTAAACTGGAATCCATTATGCTTTCTTAAATCATTTTTTACTTTGAATAACAAGAAACCTTGGCAAAGGAAAAGAATGGAGGTGCTTGCTAATGGTCTCAGCAATCCTCCATTGGAGATAAAACATTGTCTGGCTGAAAGAGGGAAATACTTCACCCTGTGTTGCAAAGTAGCACAAATAGTGCCACCCATGAAGTCGGGAGATGGGAACTATCATAGTGGCATCTGTTGAGGTTTAGCTCAAAGCCATCTAATAGTTAAAATGTTTCCTCTGCACTTTGTTATTATTTGATGTGCAATAACTGGTTTTCCAGATTTGCTTCCCTTCCGGTAACAGTAGATTAAGCGGAGGCCAGGTTTTTCCTGAGGTGTAGAGGCAAAAATGATAAGGAGAAACCTTCATCGGCTATCTCTGGCCGGGGTCAAACCTAGACGGAAGATAGATTATTCTTGAAGACAATCACTGCTTTCTCAACAATCCATTTAAGTCTTGTCTGTTTAAGTTTCTCGACAGCGCAACAGGCTGCAACAGTGGAAACTTTTGAGATGAAATCTCTGCAGCCAGATGTGAGTTCTGGTAAAGGGCAAACTATGAAAAAGAAAGAGCAGACAGTTGGAAGTAACAAGAATATGCGTCTACACCCTGAGGCTGTAGTCCTTGGCATAAGAATAGGGGTGTTGAAAGTGTGCCTCTATTTTCCCCAGTCTGTGAAATGTTAAAGGAAAGAAATGGTGTCATGAAAGTTGTTGCCCAAGGCAAGGAAAGACACCTCACTGTTCCTATTAACAACAGCAGACCTGTTGTTAAAATCAGATGGGGTCTACTCAGCCTACTGGTTTCTAGGCCTTTGGAGCCTATAAGTTTTTACTAGCTGCTCTAGTGGGGTTAATTTAACTGCTTTCCTCTCCACCTCCATATGGCTGCACATTTTTAGACAAGCTCAAAATCCACCCTTTTTGTCTGCCCACTTGTTAAAATACAGGTAAAGGTGAAGGTTCCCCTCGCACATATGTGCTAGTCATTCCCGACTCTAGGGGGCAGTGCTCATCTCCGTTTCAAAGCCAAAGAGCCAGC
Organism: Stegonotus admiraltiensis; assembly: GCA_032468215.1. NCBI lineage: Eukaryota > Metazoa > Chordata > Lepidosauria > Squamata > Colubridae > Stegonotus > Stegonotus admiraltiensis. Next base: position 73,911 of record JANHZT010005025.1, read on the forward strand.
GCTGTCCGAAGACATCTCCATGGCCATGTGGCCGGCATGACTAAACGCCAAAGGCGCACGGAACACTGTTACCTTCCCACCAAAGGTTCTTCTACTTGCATTTCTTACGTGCTTTCAAACTGCTAGGTTGGCAGAAGCTGGGACAAGTAATAGGAGCTCACCCCGTTACGTGGCACTAGGGATTCGAACCACTGAACTGCCGACCTTTCGATCGACAAACTCAGCATCTTAGCCACTGAGCCACCACATCCCTTTGTTAAAATATACACATGCTGAAATATGCACTGATTCCTAAAAGAAAACTCAGGCAAATACTACTCATTTTACTTTCCAAAATCTGGTTTGTGCATTACCCAGATTCCTAATTATGAAGGAAAAAAGAGATTCCTCCCCATTCCCCTTGTCTCTTTCCCTCTCCATTCTTCCTTAAAATGTAAGAGAGCAAGAGCTCATATGACTATTTAAAATAGAATTGGATAGGAAATAGCAGAAGTTCAAGGACAGGAAGGAACCAGTAAAAATGGCAAACTGGTTCTTAGATCTTTCCCAGGAACCCTCTTCTTGGTTAGGAAAAAAAAACCAAACCCTGAATGTTTTCTAAACCTACATTTCAGTTATATATATATATAGAAAAATTCCACAGCCTCTTTGGGGAGAATTTTTAGGGGCTGCATGGTAGCCTTTACAGTTAGGTGAATGTGAATTCAGCCTGAAGGCTTTCTCGTGAATGAATAAAGGCCCTGCTTTTTTAAAAATTCCAGTGGGGGAAAAATGGCAGGAGTTTATGTAAAGAATGGGTATTTTCCTCCCCCCCCCACAAAAAATGCTGAAGTTACAGAAGAAAAAATTGGGATTCCCTCTCTTTCCCTCCCTCCTCAAAGGTAATAGGTACAGTTGAGAGACAGCATTCTATATTTCAGGAGTGAGAAGTATGGAAACTGGCGTATGTCCTCTTTTTCATTCATAACATTCCGGAAACCCGTGACTCTTTTTTTCTTAATGTAATTTTTCACATTCCACTTGAAGTTCCCTGGTCGATATTTTTGTACTGAAGGTTTACCTTTATTTTCTTTTTAAAATAAATTCAGAGAGCCGAGAACAAAACACACCCTGTAGGTTTTCTACACTGCTGTTTTTAACCATAAAAGGACCATATATTTATGTCAGTCCAGGCAAGAAAGAAGTTGAGCTGCTAACTAGTCAACACTTTATAATCTTATACAAACAGAGTATAACATACCGTATTTTTCGGACTATAAGACCATATTTTCCAAAGTATAAGATGCACCTAGCTTTTGTGGAAGAAAACAAGAAAAAAAAATCTGCCTCTGCCTCCCAGCCATTTGCCTCCTTGCAGCAAACAGCAAACAGTGTGGTCAGCTTCAGCACTGCCTGATTTAACACGAGCAGCTGAATGGTAGATGGATCTGCCTCCCAGATTAGCACTGATCAGCTGTTCCAGGCTGCGGGGATCACCGCCACCCATTGCCACTGCCGCCTATCCAGTGGTGGGATTCAAATAATTTAACAACCAGTTCTCTGCCCTAATGATTTCTTCCAACAACCAGTTCACCAAACTGCTCAGAAAGTTAACAACTGGTTCTCCCGAAGTGGTGCGAACTGGCTGAATCCCACCACTGCCTGTATCTCTAAAGGGAAACATTTTGGAATTGTATCTTATGCTGTTTTATATGGTATATTATTGTGATATGAAGTTTTAATTGCTCATAAAAAAACTGTAAATGAGAAAAACAATACAATAACGTGTCATGCCCAGGAACTAGTAAAAAAGCGGGAGCAGCGAAGCAAGCCGGCTAAACAACCACAACAACCCTTGCTATAGACTAGCATTGAGCAGAGTCCTACTACTCTGCTACTTCGCAGAGAAAGAAACCTCAGGAATGTGTGGGAGAGAGAGAAAGAGCAGATAACCAGCAGTTTGTATATTTCAAGACTGAAAACATCTTCATGCCAACAAACATTGGAAAGAAAGCAGATTAGATAAATGCAACTTTGGGAAAAGAACGCCGACGGCACGAAGAACACTAGTTACCTCAAGGTAACTCTGTTTGCATCCCTAGGGATATTTTTTCATCTTTTTCGCCTCAGAGATTGTATGTTCATTGGCCATCGAAAGGAGGGGAAGAGCCTTGAGCTCTCTGAAGCCTAAAAGATTATAAATTTTGGATCTGAGACTCTTGGTTTCTAACCTGAGTCACGGAGACGAATCTGCAATCTGGGTCCTGGCTGCCTGTGCTCCCCTGGGTCCTAGAGCCCTTCCCACCATCTAAGGTTGTTTGTTGCCTCGTCGCCTCAGCTCTACCAGGGTGGGCTAGCTAGGGCAGCTCAGGGAGGAAAAAGCCAACCTCCAGAACAACCGGCCAAGCTGTGGCCCCTTGGACTGTCCTGATGGAGAGGAGGGCGGGACTTTGACCATCTGAAGAGGGAACTGGGGGCCTCTGTGAGGTGCACTGGACCTCCCAAGGCAGGATGGAGTGGCCATTGGCTTGTGAAAGTGACTGGATGGGACTGGGGCTCAGCGACTGGGGGGCATTCGTTGTTTCTGGGATGCCTCAGTGTGTGGCTCCTCACAGGCCATCAGTGGAGTCCCTGGAGCACTCTCAGACTTGCTTTGATTTCATTCAACACCCTTTGGAGCTCAGACCATCTTTTACTGCTGTTTGATGTATTGGTTTTATCTTGGGAGGGTGTGTGTGTGTGTTTGGGATGGATTGAGATTTAAATTATTTTGGAATGGAAGGAGTGGGTTTGGGGTGGCTGGAATTAGGGAGAATGAGGGTGCCGGGGGGCAGGGAATGGAGCCCCCTCTGCTGAGTGTGCAAGCAGAAGCAGATGGGGGCTCAGATATGACCCCCGGTTCGGTATGAGTGGGATGCCTTGCCTGCCGGGGAGGGGAGTGGCCGCTGAGGTGGGGAGGGGGATCCCTGGGGAGATGGAGAGCCAGAATATTGTGGTTATGATTGGGAGAGGTAGATATGGCAGGATCCAAGGGGTAGGCCACTCTCGGGGAACTAGGACTTGCTGCCTCAAAGTGACTACTTGTTCCGGCCCCTTTGGTTTTCGTTCACTGGGCTCACTTCGTATACCTGGTGACTTGGGATGTCAGGGCCCTGGCCTCAGGCTGCTGCTGTTTAATGCCAGGTCTGTTGTTAACAAGGCTCCCCTTGTTCAGGATTTAATCCTAGAGGAGGGGGCTGACCTGGCATGTATAACTGAGACCTGGCTGGGCCAGGAGGTGGGGGTTCCCCTCTCAGAGATGTGCCCAGACGGGTTTCAGATATTGCATCAGCCATGACTCCAGGGAAGGGGTGGAGGAGTGGCAGCTATTGTCCAGAAGAGCCTCTGTCCTTGCAGGATCCCTGCCCCAGAGATTGTTGGGTGTGAGTCTCCTCTTGAGGTTGGACTCGGGGGTTCAGTTGGGCTTGTTGTTGACGTACCTGCCTCCCAGCTGCGTGACAACAGCCCTACCTGTGCTGCTAGAGGCAGTAGCCGGGTTGGCGGTGGAGTTCCCCAGGCTTATGGTACTGGAGACTTCAACCTATGGTCACTTGGCGAATCCTCAGATGGGGCCCAGGAATTCATGACTTGCATGACAACCATGGACCTGACCCAAATAGTTCAGGGTTCGACCCATGAGGGGGGACACATGCTCAACCTGGTATTTTTCTCGGGGCAGTGGAGATATGATATGAAATTAAGGGGTATAGAGATCTTGCCCTTGTCATGGTCAGATCACTTCCTGTTGAGACTGGACTTTAAGATGCCACTCCTCCATCGCAGGGAGGTGGAGATGATTAAGTGATTCCATCCCAGATGCCTAATGGACCCTGAAGGGTTTCAGAAGGAGCTTGGGGAGATACCTGACTCCACAGTCCGGCCGAGACCCTAGTGGGTGCCTGCATAAGGCAGCATCTGGGGCATTGCATCGGATTGTGCCTTTGCGGCCTCTCAATCGCAGCGGATCCAGGAAAGCTCCCTGGTTTACTGAGGAGCTCTGGGAGATGAAGCGCCAGAAGAGACGTCTAGAGTGACACTGGAGGACCAGTAAATCCGAATCTGACCGAACACTTTTAAGAGCCTTTGTTAGGACTTACTTAGTGGCGATACGGGTGGCAAAATGTTCGTATTTTTCCACTCTTATTGCATCCGCTGATTCTTGCCCAGCGGCCCTATTTAGGGTAACTCGCTCCCTCCTTAATGTTGGGGGAACAGAGGAGCCCTTGCAGGGTAGAGCTGAGGAATTTGTACAGTTTCTGTCAGATAAAATTGCTCAGATTCGGATGGACCTGGACTCTGATTGGGCAATACCGACCAAGATGACCGGGGGGGGGTCTTAGTCCTATTGTGTGGGAGGAGCCTGTGACTCCTGAGGAAGTAGACAAGGCTGTAGGGGCGATAAGTTCCTCCACCTGTTTACTGGAACCGTGCCCCTCCTGGCTGGTTTCGGCAAGCAGGGAGATGACACGAGGCTGGCTCCAGGCTTTAGTTAATGTGTTCTTGAGGGAGGGGTCCTTCCCACAGCTCTTAAAGGAAGCAGTTGTAAGGCCCCTCCTCAAGAAGCCTTCCCTGGATCCTGCAGAATTAAAGAACTTTCATCCAGCCTCCAACCTACCCTTTGTGGGAAAGGTTGTAGAGAAAGTGGTGGCACTTCAGCTCCTGCGGTCATTGGATGAAACCGATTAGCTGGACCCTTTTCAGTCTGGCTTCATGCCTGGCTACAGCACAGAAACTGCTTTGGTCACACTGATGGATGATCTCTGGCGAGCCCGAGATGGGGGTCATTCCCACATCTTGATGCTACTTGACCTCTCAGCGGCTTTTGATACCATTGACCATGGTATCCTTCTGGGACGACTAAGGGAGTTGGGAGTG
>JANHZT010005025.1:124763-141710 GCA_032468215.1 Stegonotus admiraltiensis
AGCAATGGCATCTCCCCCTCATTTCCTAGTCATACCACAACCAATTGCAATGATCTAATCCACATTGATTTTACTGACGGTACCGTCAAAAGGGCACTACACAAACTAAAGCCATCTCTATCTATTGGTCCTGATGTAATATGTGCCTACTTTCTAAAAAAGCTCTCCTCCGCCATAGCTGAACCTCTAAGCACCATCTATGAAGTGTCGGGGTGTAGATAAATCCCCGTTCCCCCCTGGGAGTAATTTTTCATATTCAGAGGTGAATGGATCTTGCTTTCCTTTGAAGTACACTTAAACAAAATAAAGCCCAAGAATACATTCTAGTAAAACTTTTTATTGTAAAATGAAAATAAATCCTTTCTATCTTAATTAATTACATTTTGGCAAATTTCCAGTCCTGCCAGGAGAAGTCCTGGCAGGAGATCAAGAAAAGTCAGAAGAGAAAGCAAAAGTGAGGAATGTGGACATGCGCATTAGAGTATAACTCACGGGTTGGTCAGTTATCAGTGTTACTATAGAAATCTGGCTGACGTCCACAGTCATCTACTGTAAAACTCAGTATAGGAGCTCAGCTGGCAAATTTAAGAACGAAGTGACATGAAGTATCTTTTAGATTAAGCTCCTTGCCTGACATATGGTCATTAGCAACAGTCATACTTATCTTCAAAAAAGGTGACCCCAGCCTTGTTGAGAATTATAGACCAATCTCCCTTTGCTGCATCACCTGTAAAGTCATGGAATCCATCATAAACCAATCCACTTAGTGTCAAATAACCTACTCTCTGATAAGCAATTTGGTTTCATGAAAAATTTGTCATGTAATCTACAACTGATACACTGCAAAAACATTTGGACCTCTCAACTCAACCAGGGTAAAGCAATAGGTGCAATCTACGTAGACTTATGCAAAGCCTTTGATTCAGTGGTACATGACAAACTTCTGTTAAAACTTAGTTCTTACAGCATTTCTGGATCTTTGCACAAGTCAAACAGGCATCAAGTAGTTAAAATTGGAAACATTATATCAAACCCTGCACTAGTTAACAGTGGTGTTCCCCAAGGCAGTGTTCTAGGGCCAATACTCTTTCTGCTTTATATTAACGACCTTTGTGATCATATTACAAGCAGCTGCATCCTCTTTGCCGATGATGTAAAACTATTTAACACCACAGACAATTCTACTACCCTACAAAATGACCTAGATTATGTATCTGAATGGTCAAACAATTGGCAACTCCAAATCTCTGCTAACAAATGCTCAGTCCTGCACATTGGCAATAAAAATCAGAAGATCAAATACAAGCTGGGCAGAAACAATCTAAAAGATGACCCACACTCTGTCAAGGACCTAAGAGGATTCATTTCAAAAGATCTAAGCCCCAGAGCTCACTGTAACAACATTGCTAAAAAGGCATTAAGAGCTGTCAACCTTATTTTACGAAGTTTTCTCTCTGGTAATGCTATATGTCTAACTAGGGCATACAAAACCTTTGCCAGACCTATCCTTGAATACTGCTCACCTGCCTGGAACCCACACTGTGTTTTGGACATTAATACATTAGAGAGGGTCCAGAGGGATTTTACAAGAGTACTCAACTCCTTTGCTCATAATAAAATTCCTTATACCACCAGGCTTGAAATTTTAGGCCTGGATAACCTTGAACTATGCTGTCTACGTTCCAACCTAAGCTTAGTACACAAGATTATCTACCTTAACATCCTATCTATTAATGACTACTTTAACGTCAACCGCAATAACACAAGGGCTATCAATAGATATAAACTAAATGTAATTAGCTCTAATCTTGATTGCAGAAAATACAACTTCAGCAATAGAGTAGTTAATGTCTGGAACACTCTACCTGATCCTGTTGTTAGTTTCTCTAACCCCCATACCTTTTACCTTAATCTGTCTACCGTGGACCTTACACATTTCTTAAGAGGTCCTTAAGGGAGCGTGCATAAGTGCATCAGTGTGCCTACCGTCCCTGTCCTACTGTCCCCATTTATATGTAATCATTTTATGTGTTTATGGCTATCTTTTGCCTATTTATATTCATTTTTTTGTGCCATATTTTTTCATGTGTCCATGTCTATGTCTATACTGATACTTGTTTCCTTGTACTTGTTGACAAACAAACAAATAAATAAAATAAATAAAATAAACATGGTCAACAGGATGGCAGTTCTAGACGATACAATTCCGATACAGCTAGCAGACGTAACATTATGTTTACAAGCCTGCATAAAAAGGCATCTATGAATAGATTTCAGTATGATAGAATAGTAAAAGAGAGGTATCATTGAATTTACCAGTATCCTTTATATATCACTGTGAAACAAATAAACTACATTTTTGATGGAACCTGGTCCTCTCTGCAGCACTTGAAAGGATGGTAATTTTTTTTTGCATCTTTTGTCAGAGGAAATTGAGCATTAAGATGCTGAAGCTAGTCCAGTGTTTTGAGGTGACTCTAGATTATTGTCTGGTTGCTATAGTAACTCAGCAGGCCTGAATCATGGAAGAGGTAAACACTTTGAAAAGGCAAAAAATCCTTCTTTTCCATCACTGGTGCCAGGAGTAACTAACCTCTTCGAGGAGGCACTTTTAATCTCGGGCAAAGTGCATATCCTATATAAGTAAGTTAGTAGTAGGCCAAAGTTTCAAGATCATGTGATACCACTGAGACAGATGTGAGCTTTGGTACCGTTTACATATTTTCAATATTTATTAAACAACCAAATATTGATTAAATAAACTAAGCCTATGGAGAGAAAAGAAACCAAAGGAGAAATGACCCATACAAGATGAATTCAATCCTTAAACTTCGTCTTCAATCTAAAACACAGAGAAACATATTGCTCTATTTTCCCCTCATTTTTAGAATCCTAAAATGCTCAAACGTTTCAAGAAAATTTGATCGGAAACACATATCTTGATTCTGTTCTTGAACACTGGAAGAATAATATAGCTCATCTTTAAGGAATGAACCCTTTGTGGAATTGGCAGATTGAAGATGGCCTTGTGCCAAATGGGTGGTGGCAGCGTGAAGTCAATTTTGATTTCTAGAAAGCAGACTCCAGGGCTTCATTTCTGAAAGTCTTACAGTCTGAATGCTATTGAAATGCCACGTAACTTAAAGAACATGTGCCTTTAAAGAGCCAAACTCTCTCTGATCTATCACTGTGTTTTGAAGTGCTGTGTCTTTATTTAAAGGAAACACTGGTCCTTGTGAATAATTCATAGGACTTTCCAGGCTGCAAGACAGATGTTTCTAACTGCTGATTGAACTAAGATTGCAGATAGATTGCCTTTTATCAGGGTATTTTTTTCTCTTTCCTGGAATTCAAATCCTGATCGCTTTGCTGTCCTTGCGCCTTTTAATGAGTAACTTGTGAAATCCTTGCTGCACATCCACACTAGCATTTTCTCTTCCTAAAACTTATAATTTAGCCATAATAGTAAGCTATAGCAGAATTATAGTGATTTCAAAGCCGATTTAATCTCTAACATTTTTTTTTCTCTTCGCTTGCTAAACTTTTGTTTCTAGCCCTGAAAAAGAGTTCTTTGCTGTGATAATTTGAAAAGGTCACTGGATTTAAAGATACTACAAACATCTATTAGAACGGCTTACATATCCTAAATGTGTCTCAAGAGTTTTACAGAGAAGGAAGTTAGGAGGAATAAATTATCTGTTTAGTTCAGCCAACCAAGAATGTAGGTGATGTACAGTAAAAAAAAACCACATTATTAGCAATACTGTAATCATAATAATGTATATTAGAGGAGATTGCAGTGATCTATATATTAGAATTAAGCGCCTTAAATTGAGTGACCAAGTTCATAATTGCTCTGGAGTCTGATAGCATATTAAAACCAGTGGTGGGTTTCTACTGGTTCGCCCCGGTTCAGGCAAACCGGTAGCAGCGGGAGGCTCTGTCCACCCGCCTGGAAGTCATAACGGACGCTCTGTGCATGCGCAGAAGGACGCTCTGTGCATGCGCACTCGAGCTCACAGTTCCAAACCGGTAGCGAAGGTAAGTGAAACTCACTACTGATTAAAACATATACTCAAAGCAGTATAGTGGTTAAGGCATTGAAGGAATTTCCATAGAGTTGACATATGACCATAACTGAACCTGGAATTATGGTCGTAAGTCATGCCGGTTATCAAGGGGTCACCAAATGATCATGCCTGATTTTAGGACCTTTTTGCAAGTGAATCCATTGTCTGCAATGGGTGGTGCAATGGGTTTTTTTCTGGAAACTGGAAGGGTTTTTTTGCTGAAAACTGCCATTTTCTGCCAAAATATGTAAATCATGATTATGCGACTGGGATGTTCCAGATGGCTATAATGGGGATGATTGCTGAGTGTTCAAAATGTGATTAAATGACCATGGGGGAAAGCTGTCAGAACTTCAAATCCGAGTCATAAATAGCTGGCAGAGGCCCTTCATAATTTCGAATGGTCACTAAGCAGTTGGTTATAAGTATACTACCTGTAATACAGTTTTAAAAAACTGTTCTTTCTCTCTCACACACACACACACACACACACACACACACACACACACACATATATATATATATATATATATATATATAAAAAACAAAATGTTGCCTGGAATAGCGTCAAACTGTTGGGTTTGCAATAAAGTAAAGTAAGTGTTTCTGTTTCTAAGATCTCATTTCCAAATGTTTAAGCAATGTTTAAGAAGTCTGTTCCTTATTCCATTTGCTCAGAGAAAGTCAGAGGACAGGCAAACGTTTTTTAAAGAATCTAGAGAGATATGCAATATATGTATCTTATCTCCATTTTCAACTGCACCTCTTTATTGATGAATTGATGTTAACTGGCCAATCCTCTGAAGGAGGAAACGCCAGACTCTAAAATTGGGACTTATTGTGTGCATTGGACGTTTTGCTCTGAGAATTCCGGGTGAAGAGCAATGTTTTCCTTTTCATCAGTTTGATTTAAAAAGGAAAAGAAAAAAAGAAATTAAATGATTGCCTTTCCAGGTGCCCTATCTGTTCCATTCTTCTACATGTTTCATCTGCCTGCTCCTAACTTTTAGACCAGGGATGTCAAACCTTGCGACGTCACATTGTCGATGTATTGCGACTCCCCCCCCTTTGCTAAACCTGGGATGGGCGTGGCCAGTGCGTGACACATCAAACCCGCAGGCTGCGAGGTTGACACCCCTGTTTTAGACCATCTGTGGCTCACTTGGTGTGGTTTCGTTTCTTGGTGATTCAGATTAGGCTAAACTTTGAATTTCTTTTTAATGAAATTATTATTATTATTTTTGTTTATAATAAAATTAATCTTAGGTCTCTGATCCTTCAAGAGGCCAGTGAGTACCACACTTTCATTCTCAAAGAAGCTGAAATAATTCTGCAGGATTCTTAGCTTGGTCACTGTAATTTTAAGGATTCTAAAATAAATGTAATCAAACTCTCACTGATGAAATGATAAGGATTCTGCTGGCTGCTGAGCTCTATAATATGCATTATTAAAGCTGTTAAAATACAGTTTTCCCCATTTATGTTTGGTAGCAGTCTATACAGGAAGATGATATATCTGATGTATGTATGTATGTATGTATGTATGTATGTATGTATGTATGTATATGTAAACAAAGAAGCAAACATTCTGCGAGCTCCAGAACTAAAAAAATTAAAATTTTATTCTACGAAGCTTTCGTCAGCTATCTGCTGACATCGTCAGAGTATTAAACTACCATTACAGAGATCTCTGCCTTTATATGCCATTAATCAATTTGGCCATTGCGTGTGTAATAGGCCCTTCCAGCCGTCATTTTAGTTCTGGAGCTTGCAGAATGTCTACTGCTTTGTTTACAAATATACCTGGAACTCGTATTTTTAGAATAGTATGTGTGTGTGTGTGTGTATATATATAAAAATAATAAATAATAACTCTGCTTTTTATTTTAAAGTTTTAATTTGCTCTTAACTCTAGTTGTAATTTGTGCTTTATTCATTTATTTAAATGCTGTTGTTATGCTATTGTAAACCGCCGAAGTCATTTGGTTGAGTTGGTTGGTGTAGAAATTTAATAAATTAAAAGAAATACCACAATAGTTTGTGTGCGATGAAAAAAAATGACCATTGTGAAAGGTCCTTACTTCCCCAAATGTCTTTCCACCGTTGCTAAACCAGGAAGCAGTGCACATGATGGATGTAATTTTTCCGCTATGGATATAGCAGAGATAGTGATGTTTTTAATGTGTACTCCCTTGTTTCCAATTCCAGACTGACATCTTGAAATAAACTAAAGGATGTTTTTCAGGCATTGTGAACTGAGATGAAGCATTGAAGAGTTGGTGCAGATGTTCCTACAGCTGATTCTTGCCAACCTATTTATCAGGAACTGAAGCATGATGCTGGACATGCTATATGTTAAGTCCTCAGACTCTTCCAACCTAAATATCATGTGCCAGCAATCATCCCTTATGTTTTATGAATTACCTTTCTTTTCCTGTAGCTTTTCATTATATATCTTATTGTCAATATCCATTGTACTTTACTTCCCAATAAGAAAAGAAGATGAATTCTTTTCCTGAAGTGATTGTTTAAAATCGGACACAAGGGAGGTAGGAGTAAGGCTAATCTTTATTTTAGCTCAGGGGTGTCAAACTCAAGGCCTGCAGATTGGATCTGGCCTGTGGGATGCTTAAATCTTTCCCACGGGGCCAGTCTGGAAATAATAATGGATCAGCCTGCAGTGCCTTTGGCAACCAAAACAGTGGCTCCCCGTTTTGGCCAGCAAAGTGCTGCAGGAGGCCATCCAGGCCAAAAACAGGGTGCAGGGGGCCACATGCAGCCCCCCATACCCCGTTTTGGCTGACAGGGTGCTGCAGGAGGTGTCTGTCCCATCCCAACCCTCCCTTGGGTGGCCTGTGGAGGAGAAGTACAATGCTGATCTGGCCCACGAAGAAATCCAGTTTGACACCCCTGTTTTAGCTTTATATTTCTAGCTGCATTGGTTTGAAGACTAGCAACATATGTGGAAAGGATGCACTTAGGACTTTTTAAATTAGAAGAAAGGAGGGCAAGCAGGACTATGGAGGTTTTTAAAATTAATCGCATTGTGAGAAAATAAATTCCACCAAGCCAGAATCTGGATAATCATACAAAAATTGGCATGATGACAGATCCAGAACAAAGAGAATTCCTTTTCCATGCAAAGCATAGTTCAGTGATCACAAGATGCAATAATGGCTGAAAGGAGGCATTAGATAAACCCATGGAAGGTAAAATGATCTGTAACTGTTGCTCATACTGACAGGATGCTAGCTCCAAAATCAGAGGTAGTGTGTTTATGAATACCAATTTGTGCAGGTGTACAATTCACGTTAAAGGATTTACAATAACAGAGCTTATGAAGAGCTAGACAGCTTCAAAGTGTCGCCACCAGTCACAGATGTCATTGCAGTCATTATTAGTAGATGTCACTTGGTCAGGTTGTTTTTTCATCCTCTATTTGTCTCAACCAATAAAGACTAGAGGTTGTTTGTATGTGGCTATCATGGCTAAGAATATGCAGAGGAAGAGGAATTTGGTTGTATCCTGCATGAGGGATGGCCAAAAGAATTATATTAAGAACTTGGAAAAGTGATAAATAAAAGTGATAAACAAACAATTGTCCCAGAGGTTAAGAAATGGCTTTGGGAAATGTTTAACTTATCTCTCTTGAAAAAGGCAATATTTCTACTAATCAAAGGGTGAAGCAACATATTCTACTTTGACTGAGATGTTATGTTATTTTATGGTAATGTTCTTACTGTACCATAGTACTCTATGGTATAATCAGTGATTATTGATGAATTTAATACAAGTGATGGATTTTTTCCTCTTTTCTTAGTCTATTATTTATCCTTCTCTTTTTTGTAATTTTTTTTTGTAATTTAAGGAGTGTTCTATTTATTTTTTAGTGTGTTTTATCTACATTTTGCATTGTTTCCGAAACTAAAATAAAAAATGAATTGATCCACTTATAATATCTGAATGCTACCCATTAGAATTTGTTGTTCAGTCACTAAGTTGTGTCTGACTCTTCGTGACCCCATGGACCACAGCATGCCATGCTCCCTTGTTCACCCTTGTCTCCCAGAATCTGCCCAAATTCATGTTCATCGCATGAGAGACACCAACTAACCATCTCATCCTCTGCCTTCTCCTTCTCCCTTTGCTTTTCATCTTTCCCAACATTAGCCTCTTTTCCAATGAGTTCTCTTTTCCCATTAGGTGGCCAAAGTATTTGAGCTTCACCCCTTAGAATGCCCCATGGTAATAAATGGTATCAGCTGTGGACTCATTTCAAAATGCTTATTTGTGTTCAGTTTGGTTCTACTATGATCCAATTGCATTGGTTGAAGCAATGTGGATCTCAAGATGGTTTTTACTTTCCTATGTGGTATTACAGTTAGAGAGTTGGGTTAAGAAAATCCAGATTGAAATTCCTACATTTTTTGAAGTTTGGGCCAGTCATTGTCTAACACGGCCTTTGTGAGAATTAAATAGTGGAGAAAAGAACAATTTATTCCTCCTTCTAGGCTTTTGGATGAGAGGGACAATGGGCAGTTCCAAATTATTTTCTACTCCATTATTTTCCCCTTAAACAAGAAAATCCCAACCATTAAACATTTTTCATAGGAGAGAAAACCCAATTGATCTTTTCTCTTACTCTCCATGTTGCTGATATAATAACAGAACAGAATAACATAGTTGGTAGGGACCTCGGAGGTCTTCTAATTCAATTCTCTGTTTGGGCAGTAAACCCCATACCTTTTCAGACAAATTGATGGCCTAATCTGTTCTTAAAAGCTTCCAGTTTTGGAGCACCCACAACTTCTGAAGGAAATCCACTCCACTGATTAATTGTTCTAACTGTCAGGAAATTTCTCCTTAGTTCTAGGTTGGTTATCTCCTTGAATAGTTTCCATCTATTGCTTCTTGTCCTGCTTTCAGGTGCTGTGGCAAATTGGATGACCCCTCTTCTTTGTGGCAGCCCCTTAGCTATTGGAACGCTGCTATCATGTCACCCCTTAGTCCTTCTTTTCATTAAGCTAACATACCGAATTCCAGCAACCATTCTTTATATGCTCCACTCCCCTAATGAGCACCCCAGATGTGGGTAGACTGTAGAATGATATAATGGTGTTTATCCTTGTCTTCTTTTTAAATAATTCATAATGTTTTGTCTTTTCCCTGGCATGGTGTACTTTTTCCAGTCTCCTTCCTCTTTTCGTTCTAATAAGTTGATAGCTTACAAAGATCCTTTCAGTTGGAATGCATCCCCCCTGAGGATGATTAATCTATTTTGCGGGCTGATAAGACTGCTGCTCTGTTCCATTCTGCAGTAAGTCCCACTATGTTCAGTGAATCTTGTCTCCTTATAATGGTTTGTAGGAACGTGACTTTGAAGAGGGAAATATGCAGTTTCTACTTTTAAGTCAGCTCATCTGGAATAAATTTTATTTATTTATTTGAAACATTTGGGTGTCTTCGCTCATTAGAGTTGGGTTGGTGCATATGCAAATAGAATTACTTAGGCCACTGAATGCTATGATATACCATGAAACAATGACATTGACAATAAAATGAAGAGGAACTAAATGTAAATAGGCTAAGATATTTTATAAATTAAAATAGTCAAAGAAGTAGCAGCCTTATATTCTAATTCAGGAGTATCAAACTCAAGGCCCGCAGGCTGGATGTGGCCTACTGGGTGCTTAGATCTGGCCCATTGGGCCATCTGGGAAACAGCAAAGGACCAGCCTGCGGTGCCTCTGGCAGTAAAAACAGAACTTGGGAGGGCCGCATGCAACTGAAAACAGCGCTTGGGAGCCCATTTGCACTGGAAGAGTGCTCAGGCCACCACAGGCTTCCCCAACACGAATGATGTCAAGCTGGACACATGTACCCTGGCCATGCTGACCCGGCCCCTGAGGTCAAACACAACCCTGATGCAGCCCTCAATGAAATCGAGTTTGACACCCCTGGTCTAATTCTGTAATAAACCTGAGGAAGCAGCCAGAATCCAAGAGAATTGTCTTGATTTGGTTTCAGACATTATTAATAATTATTAAATTATTCAGAAATAATTAACCAAATTATTTGGTTAAATGGTGACTGTTGTGTATAGCTGGATCAGCATTTTTTGTTGATGAAGATGATGATTATTTAATCGGCACCATTTTCTTGGCTGGGATTGTTTACATTTTTATTTGTTTTTGGATCATGAGCAATTTGGGCTTGGCAGATCATAGCAGGTTTTGTATTTTGACTTATTAAAATATATTCTGCTTTAAAATGGTATTCTTTAGTGAGTACTGTGAACTGTGTAGCTAAACTGAAATATTTTGAAGATTTTCATGTTAGTCTCTTTCTCTTTTTTTCTGGGGCAGGTCATTTTTGTTCAAGTTAATCCAGGTGAAACTTTTACCATAAGGGGTGAAGATGGAACTCTTCAGTGCATTCAAGGTAAGGAAGATTTTGTTTCATGCTTTATTTTCTTGAGTGTTCATCTGTGATATTGATAATGAATTCCTGTTGACATTGACCCATAATGCTCAAATATATAAAATGTTAAAGGTTTTCACCTTGCAAAGTGCTGAAAAACTATCTGGATAATCTGCAGTTCATATAGATACAAATTTTTTGAGCCTTACCTTTTCCTTATAAACCCAATAGCTTAAATCATTTTCTGGCACCCATTCAACAAACTATGATATCTAAGACAATGGAAGACACCCAGAAAGAGGATCTTTAGTGATATGGATTTGTACTATAACACAAGTTCTTTTCTTTTCTTTTTTAAGTAATCAGATTTTTATAGGCAGAGGCTAGAAAGAAATCTGTTGGGATAGCCTAATTCTGATTTTGTAACATCATGTAAGTGGTTAACTTTTGGAACTTGTTTTACTTTCTCTTAGTTTTGTCGCTATCACCTTGAATTTTCTGTTGTGTATACTGCTGTTGTTTAAACAGTGCAGAAACCTCATGGATGGGCCTGACACTGTCTACATTTTGTTGTTTCAGAAACCCTTTGAACTCTTTGATTCTCTATCAGATTGTGGTAATGATACAGAAGTCACAACAAGGGGTAGTGGGGTGGAACTTTTTTTTAAGGAAGAACAGTCTGAACAAAGCTGGGGGTTATATTGACTCAGAGTTAAAGTAAGTACAATGCTTCACACATATGAATACATTTTGGGAGAGTAACCCAAAGCATAGCATGAAAAGTCTCCATTTAAGCATGGCATCCTATAACGAAGCATTTTGATTTGGGCTTAGTGTAGCCTGTAACCTGCACATTGTGGTTTGCAGTCCATTGTTTACAGCCCCCCATCCTTTAAAAAAATAGGCTGATTTTTCTTCCTTCCTTCCTTCCTTCCTTCCTTCCTT
Source organism: Stegonotus admiraltiensis (assembly GCA_032468215.1). Taxonomy (NCBI): domain Eukaryota; kingdom Metazoa; phylum Chordata; class Lepidosauria; order Squamata; family Colubridae; genus Stegonotus; species Stegonotus admiraltiensis. The sequence continues at coordinate 136,199 of JANHZT010005025.1, forward strand.
CCTTCCTTCCTTCCTTCCTTCCTTCCTTCCTTCCTTCGTATGTGGTATCAATTTGATATAGATACCACATTCTCATTTCATTCCTTCAAATCCACCAAAAGCTGCCCCCTTCCAAGATAAGGAAAAAGTCCTGCAAGGTAGGTCGGGCCATTAGTCCCTAGTATAGTGATTTCCCTCTTCCATCTGCTGTTCCATCTATTTTTTTTTTAAAAAGGAATGGATGGCAGCATTTTTTATTCAGTTGTTGTAAAGGAGCTATCATGCTAAAAAGGAGTCCTGGTACCACTATTGTTGAATAATCATATTGGGAAGGAACCTAACAGGTTATCAAGTCCATCTCTCTATACATTCTAGAAATAACTACACCATCACAAATGACCCAAAGGTGCTTTTTCAAGAGGCAATGGGCTTTCTTTGTTTTTCCTTGAAGACTTTTCATTTCTCATCCAAGAAGCTTCTTCAATTCTGACTGAACTGAAGAAGCTTTTTGGATGAGAAGCAAAAACGTTTTTCAAGGAAAAACAAAGAAAGTCCAGTTGCCTCTTGAAAAAGCATCTTTGGGACAACCATGACCTGGATTGGATGACTGAGAATCTCCATAGACATCCCTGTTAGATGACTATCTGGCCTCTTTTTGAAAACATACCCTCCACTGATGAAGGAAAAAGCTAAAACTTAATGTATACCCTTTTTCCCTTCCTCCCTCTCTCTTCCTCTTGATCAATAAAATCTCATGATCAACAACAACAACAACAAAACCTTCACAAATATTATAAAACAAAAGAGGTGGATTTAAAGTAGTCCGAGCCGCATTGGAAGCAAGATGTCCCTTTGTTCAGAAGATGTTTACCCTTGAGTTGTGATGTAGCAAGATATGTAAAGCCCCTCAAATTGACTTAGTTCCATAAGCTTTGATTTAAGGCAATCTGTGAGCTCACCAGTGAAGTCTATATGGATAAAGTATTGGACAGAGAGTTCACATTTCAAATCTCCAGTCATCCATACAATTTATAATTTGGGATTAATTGCTGTCAACCTTAACTTATCTCACAAAATTGTTGTGGGGATAAAAGGGATCAGGAAGTTGAAATGATATGTACAGCCCTAAATTCCTTAGGTGAAACATAGGATAAATTATGTACTCAAGTAAAGACACCGCTTACTCTGTTTTCCATAGGGTAAGTAATGCCTGAAACTGAAAGAGGAGACCTTATCTTAGACCACCTAGGGAGCATATAACGTAGCTAAAGTTTAAAAGACAACTTCAGATTCACACTTTTAGTGACATGGTAGAATTCTAGGGCTTGGCCGACTTTTGCTTCTAGTACAACTTGGGTTTTGTCCTTGAAAGAGTCATAGAAAGCCAGAAAATAAATGTCAAGTTGGATTTTCCTTGCTTAGGCCACATGAAAGGTGTTTGGTCAATATATAATTCATGTTAAACGTTGAAAGAAAAGCACATTTGTACGGCTTGCTATAATGCAGAAACTCTTCAAGTTAAGCTTATGCTTGGGGGTGGGAGTTGAAATTGCTCCCCTGTAATGTTGCCAGGTTCTGGGAGAGGTGATGCCCGCAGCCATGCATACTATGTGTGAATCATTCATGGTAAATAAATCTGCCCGACGGCTACATTTTTTCCCCCCTTTCACATTCTTTTTTTTTTTTTGCCCCTGCTTGAAGCCGGCAATCATGAAAGCAAGAAAACTAATCACTGGAGCTTCATATTATAAAAGGAGCAATTCACTCCTGATCTTCCAATGGCATCATTTCATAAAATGATCTTTGGTTTGCCTTTTTTTTTCATTTATTGGTAGGAAAAATGAAAAGGGGATTAAGGAAGATGATTAGTGCTTATGACTAACCTATTCATACCTGTCTAGTTCAGAAGAAGCAACAGTCCTAGAAACTATTTGTGGTTTCACATGCTGTGTGTGTCTTTCCAAAGGACTTTATGATAAAGGCTTCATATGTAAGTTCAGAAAATAATTGTCATTGGTTGAGTCAGTTCTGTTAGATAACTGCTGAGCGTCTGCTTAAAAACCATACATTGTTGAAAGACACTCCAGTTCTATGTAAGCTTCTATTGAAATGCCTTTCTTGCCCTTTGACTCTGGTGCTCTGATCCTATCAGAGTTTTCTTTAGATGACTTTCAAGCCAAGATCTAAATCTTTCCAATCTTTCTTCTAAGTAATTACTCTTCCATCTTTGATGTCCAGCTGTGTAACAGCCACCTGGAAATGTACATAACAACAGAACAAAGAAGGTGGACAACATAGATGTGGCATTACAGCTCATGCCCCCGAGGCTATGCTGCCTTTTTGGGACAATCACCACACCAAAGGGATCACTACTATACTGCGGAAGTCTGACAATTTGGTTATTTATTTGCAGACATTTGATTACCCAGCTAAGTAACGTCATCCGAGTTAGTGAGTAAGTGCTGTGCTTCCTGTTTATATATATAATAGTGCGCCCTGCCAGTTTTGGTGGGAATGTGAGCTCTCCTCCTTGGTGGTTCCTTGAATAGATTACTATTTTCTGCTTGATTATTTGTCTGGTGATGATCCTTGATCATTTGATGTTTGAGGGGATGAGTTCCTCAAAACAACTCTAAAATAACTTAGTGGTCACTGATTTTGATTTTTCTTAACCACCATGTCCCAGATCTTATTAACTAGGTTGCCTAGAGAACAGAAAGCATCAATGAGATTTGTGGGAAAGGAGAAGAGAAAAAGAAAAAGAAGGTGTAACAAGCCACATTTAGCTGTTGGAAAATCAAATTCTTTCAGGAAGCTGATTCATCATAGAGAGGGAGGAAGTCTCAGTTAGGACTTGGAAAATTGCTTGAGTATTATTTTGAACTCAAAATAGTTATTAATTCCAATTCATCACTGTCATACTTTCATTTGAAACCAGAGAAACACAGGTCTACTTGTGGTTTGTTGCTCTGCAGTAAAAATGCCTTGCAACCTCTTTATCAGGTGTAGGTAGTTGACTTATAACCATTCATTTAGTAGCTGTTCAGAGTTAAAGTGGCACTGAAAAAAGTGATTTATGACCAGGCTTCACACTTACGATCATCGCAGCACCCCAAAGACTATGTGATCCAAATTCAAGCACTTGGCATGTATAGATGTCAGTTGAAGCATCGCAGGGTCATGTGATCCCACTTTGCAACTTTCCCAGCCAACTTTTGAAAAGCAGTCAATGGGAGAAGCCAGATTCGCTTAAAGACATGGGATTTACTTAAAAACTATAGAGAATCGCTTAACAACCACGGCAAAAAAGTTATAAAGTCAAACTGATTTAAAGTGGTTCACCTTATCCTATAAATTAATACAATTATCCCTTACCTTCAAAGAAGTTTCAATTGCATAGCAAGACTATTGCTTTACAGCTGTTTCTGAAACCTTTAAAATATGTTGCTCTTTTAATACTCCTAAAAGCTATTTTGGTTGTTTTTATTATTTTATTCTAACTTACTGGGGGTTCCCTAAGCGACATTTGGAAATATGGGTTGTAAAATATCCAAAATAGAATACCTAAAAGACACAGAAGGGAGGGAAAGGATCATATCATTATAAATCTTACTGTGACTTAGGAGAAGGAAAAAGTACTTTATAATGTCAGAAATACTTATTCTGTACTCTTCTTCCAATCACTCTCTATTAATGTTTTCTTAATTCACATAGGGCAGAGGTGGGCAACTACAGCAGCTTTTATGAACTGTGGACTTCAACTCCCAGAATTCCTGAGCCACTTTGCTCAGGATTTCTGGGATTTGAAGTCCACAGGTCATAAATGACTACATTCAATGTTGAGTTAGAATCAATCATCTTGAAAACAGGCTGTTCCATATTCTGGAAATTTAACCCTTTGGGAACAGTCAAAATAGATCCTTGCCAGCCCAAAATAATTGTTTTGATCTTGAAATAAGGTATTTTAAGCATGAAACATTTCAAATTCTTAACATTCACTGAACCCTTTTCAGAAGTGTGATCAGTGTTCTTCAACGGGGATTTTGTACAATTATGCTGAATATGGAATTATCTGCTCAGAGATTATGTTAGAACAAGTAATCCTTCAGTGTCTTGTAATACATCTGGTGAATAAGCTACTATTATTGATATTTATAAGTTTATTTGTCAAGCATATATAAGATAACAGGTAAAAGTATACCTTTTCATATATTCAAACATAATCTGAAAACATGAAAAGAGTAAGTAAAAAGGAATATTAGGACAGGGATTGTCCTAATATTCCTTTTTTATAAGCTGGTGCGCTTATGCAGGCCCTTACAGACCTCTTAGGAATGGGGTGAGGTCAACAGTAGACAGTTTAAGGTTAAAGTTTTGGGGGTTTGGGGAAGAAACCACAGAGTCAGGAAGTGCATTCCAGGCATTGACCACTCTGTTAGTGAAGTCATATTTTCTGCAATTGAGTTTGGAACGGTTTACCTTGAGTTTGTATCTATTATTTGCTCGTGTATTCTTGTGATTGAAGCTAAAGTAGTCATTGACAGGAAGGACATTGTGGCATATAATTTTATGTACTATGCTTAGGTCAGACTGAAGTCAGTGTAGTTCTAAGTTGTCTAAGCCTTCTTTTTTTTTCTCCTTCCTTTCTTTTTTCCCCTCTTTCCACTTCACTTCTGGTTCATTCTACGTGTTGTACAAGTGTTTTATTTTTGTGGTGAAAAAATCCTAGTCATTAACTTCATTGCTTTACACTCGTAAGATGCTATTCACTTCATATCTGCTTCCCTATTTCCTTAGCCAGATCTCTTACATCAGTTGGTTCCAGCTAGAGTCTGCAGTGTTCCCTGGGGCCAAAAACCAATCGGGGTAGTTGATTTATTTCTCAATGGGAGATGCTGTGTCAGACTTAATGACTGACTGAATTCTGCTTTCCGCTAGCTTGTTGTAAGGTACAAAGTAAAGCATAGATCTTAATTGCCTGCATTCTTAATGCATGTGATTTGTCTGGAAAACAAAAATCTATTTGGATGAAAAGATACTGAATGCAGAAGAGAACCAGAAGAGAAACCTCCTCAGGTAAATTGTATCACAAGAAGCTAAACTCCCTTCCTCAGAAACAGTTTGAAAGGCTAAATTATTGGAGACTGCATAGAAGCTTTCAGGAGGGGTGGGGTGGGGAACCATACCGTGCCACATCCAGTCTCTGAGAACATGATAAATTATAAGGTGGTTTGTTGAGTTTTTCCGTATGGATTATATGAATTGGTCTAGTTTGGTCCAGCTGGGCCTGGTGGTTAAAGCACCTGTCTAGAAACCAGAAGGCTCTGAGTTCTAGTCCTACCTTACATGAAAGTTGGATGGGGGATTTTGGGCCAGTCATTCTCTCAGCCCAACCCATTGTTGTTGCTGTGGAGAAAATAGGGGGAGGAAAAAATATTAGCCATCTTCACTGTTCTGAGCTCTGGTGGCTCAACAGACTAAAGTAGTCTGTTATTAACATCTGCTGCTTGCAATTACTGCAAGTTCGAGTCCC